>CAJVPJ010000883.1:0-15131 GCA_910592205.1 Paraglomus occultum | reverse complement strand
AAATAGCAGCAAATATTTGCTGCCCGTATCACCGTTCGGCACTTGTCTTACATTCTAATCATCTGTGTACCGTTGTTAGTGACACCTATCGTTCCGCAGCAAATTCAGAGAGGAATACGTCATCTTAGACTCTTGATCCTCACAACATGCAGAAAGTTTAACAATCTCCATTATTCCGGCAAAGTGCATACTATGGTGTTGCCATACTAATACTTTTGAACTGGGGTGCTTTAAAACAAACTGGTGACACTTTTGGTGAAGAAAAACATCTTCATTGTTGGAAACAAGAGACGCGATTTACGTGGTCTGTATTACAACCGAAATGAGATTGATACTTTATGATAATCGGGATATTATCCGACATGTTACACGGCCAGAATATTTCCTTTTTAAGGGTAATACAATTCAACATGTAGTACAGCTTTAGGATAAAATTATGGCCGTGTAACATGTCGGATAAATTCCTGATTATGATAAATTATTATAAATTTAAATATTAATATTCTTCCAATTTCTACTTGTATAGAATATACGATGGATAAATTCTTTCTCCTATATGCATATATGTTGATATGGCCTACCAAATTATGTTCACTTTGATGCATAATATACGTTATGCGAATAGGCAGATGATGCTGTGGCTATTATTATTATAGGCGATCGTCAATTCGAACTTCCTGTAAAGAATTGGTCGGAAGGTTCCAACGGAATAACGTAACGTCACTTTAATACCCATAGGATCGAATATCAATTGTACGCTTACGAAGGGATTCCCTTGTGGGATTCCATAGTTACTATATACTGCTCCCTTCCCTATTCGACAACGAAAACTTCCTAGAGTTCCGCTGGTCAAAAATCTAACTTGCGCAACAATGTTGCACATCGCCTAGTTTCAACGGTTTTATTCGTTGGAATCGGTGTGAAAATAGGATATGTCTTTGGTCATTCACCTAAACCCACACCGTCAAGACAAATTTGTGATCAAAGAAACAGGTTATTATTTACGAAAATGGATTAACGCTTGGTAATAAACTACAACGAAATAGTCATATTGTACTATAGTGAAGAGCGCGTGCACGGGGAGTCAAATATTACTATCGGTGATACGAGTTGGGGAGCCCATTAATTTACCAATTCTAGAGGGCTAAACGGAATTCGACCGGAGTAGCATCACTGTTCCCAAACTAGAAAATGCCAGCTTTTCGCTTACACAAGTTATCATTCGTCAGAATTTATTCAGTACGTACATTAGTTACAATCATTAACCTAAAGCATGCGGTCAGAAGTAATAATGATTGACCATATAACAAACGTTTGAGCTTGCCTTTGCCCATAGGAATGGTATATTAGCAACGTGCTGTTTGCTTGTAACATATCATCTTTCATATATTCAAACGAATTACATTATAGAAACATGCAAGTTTTGCACGGAAATGCACGACGATACTGTTGAAAGTTACAGTGAATTTGATTGTCGACAGCGAAGACGATTAATCAAGCCCTAACCCGCTTGTAGTTGTATATGCTATTCGCATCTAAGAGGAAACTTCTCTGATCTAAACGATTTGGTGGTTTATGCATTATTTGATAGATTTTCTTGATGTGATGCACTATACAATTACAATGAAGAAGAAAAAAAATATACAATGGCTTAACAACGTAAGCACAATGATTGTACTCTGAACAGCATCCATAAAAATCAACTATTTCTGGGAGACTCTCAGTGACTAACGAACGTGATTATTGCCGAGCGACTCTTACAATTTTCACCAACATGAAACACGCATCCTTGTCATTCCAGAAAGGTGACTTTAAATACAAGCACAATTAATGGCGCACTCAGAGTGTTCATTATTCTCCTCATCATCAGACCTTTTCAAAAGGAATCTACAGCTTAACTAGAATGCAAGTACAATCATCATACTCCTGCAAAGTGTTCTCGAAAAGTTCTCGATCCCCTTCTCTATTGCAGAGATGCTTTACAATGTCCATGGGTGACTCTCCAATATCTATTTTTCGGCCGACTTGAGTAGCTATAGTCAGATTTTGCACTTCAGGCTTGCTTGCATACATGTGGTCAAACAACCCGTCAGTGCTCATTAACAGAAATCCACGCCCACTAGTATCTGA
The DNA here is from genome assembly GCA_910592205.1 of Paraglomus occultum. Classification (NCBI taxonomy): domain Eukaryota; kingdom Fungi; phylum Glomeromycota; class Glomeromycetes; order Paraglomerales; family Paraglomeraceae; genus Paraglomus; species Paraglomus occultum. The sequence continues at coordinate 13,001 of CAJVPJ010000883.1, read as the reverse complement.
CAGTCGGTCTAGTCTCGTAAAGTATATATCTGGAACGCAAGATACTACTGGCTTATTGGGATCAAGCTTAAAAAGTAAATCACCAATTGTAGCTGCCACATTGAGTGACCAGTTGATTCCTCTACCATTAGAATACGGGATACCAAGATCATTATTTGCGTCTTGAAGTCGAATACGTGCTCTCTTCAGACTTGGTCTTATTCGTCTCTCATGTCTAACAGGATCGAACTTGATGGGTTTGTCATTGTTGTCTACAAACATACCGCCATTACAGAAGATATTTTGTGCTAGACGCTCAAGATATGGTTTGTGATCCTCACTCGCAAAGTCGACTGTCCATTTGTTTCTAATTCCATGAGCCAGGACTGTGCGCGAATCCCCAACATTGGCATTTATAAGCCAATCACCAAAAAAAATATTCAACACTAATGTTGCGCCATCATCAACTGGTTCAACCTTACTTTCTTGATTCCGCCATCGACGAAACTCTTCTCTCTTTCGATCAAGATACTCATTATCCAGGCACTTGATGACCTCCGTCATATCTTGTTTGAACTTCTCTTGCACAGATACCTTGCACATTTGAAATGGTGTATAATTCTGTAGTAGTTTTTCGATCATTTCGGGTATTCTTTCCGTTAAAAATTTTGAGCATCCTGCACCACCATGTCCATCAGCAATGCAAAATAGCCTTGTTATCGGCTGTCCGTTTTGCATGTGTAAATCTTTGATGCAAAAAGAATCCTCGCATTGCGGCTTCGCGACCCTCTTCTTCGGACGATTTCTTAAACGTGGATATGAGTAACCGGTCTGTTGACCTACGCAGAAATCAGACGGCTTTAATGATGTATCGATAGCAAAGTCTGTTGGCTGATACGTCGTCAATAGCATGTCAATCAATGACTCCATCCTAGATTGAAAAATACGAGTTTTAATGTGATCATATTTTAACGCATACTATATGTAACAAATCCAACTCACTCTTCAGACGCCTCAGTCATAGAGTCAGTGTTTAATCGACCGTTGGTAACACAATAAGATTCAGATTCGGAGGACCAGTCACTATCAACGTCCGAAAGATCTGAACCAGAGTCGATTAAGTCTAACCAGTCGAATTCTGGACCAACTTTCGTCTTTACGTTCGACTGCACGCTATTCGACTTTGTATTAGGATGCTCCGAAGCACATGGACCCAGACGACGCCCTTTATACCCCTCCACACGCTTTCGCTTTTTTGAATGGCTCGAAGCCCGAACCGTTCGTTTTCGTTTCTTATTAGTGGTCCGTCGTTTTGGTTGCACGCTGTTTCCACTAGTAGGCGTTGCGATAATCTGAGGCGCCGTGTCTATTGTCATCTTGTCGGAAAATATCGACCCTTTCGGGAATAACTCTGGTGATAGACGGTAATAGGTACCCCTGCCTCCATCACACTTCAGTTTGCTTATTGGCGGTGGAACTTGAAGTTGCGTCGCAGTGGATAGCACTATAGATATACTCCCTTGTATTGTTGAGGCCGGAGTCTTTCCTCTATTAAAGATAAAGGATCAGCTCTGAATAATCTAACAGTTTAGCAAATCAATTCAAGTAACAAGCGTCCGCAAAGGGTCGCTCTTAACGTCACTGTCTAACTTGCCTCAATCGAATAACGTTTAACGCGTGACATGCAGCTGAGAAAAACAATCAGTTAACTTCATGTCCCAAAATAAATCCGGATCAACACGGTTATAACTCAATTTCATTACCAACGATCTGCTTGGCCGTCAACCACTCGTTTCCCATTTTCAGGAAAACATGACACATGGCTGTTAGCACTTTGTTTTTTCGTAGCTCGGGGTGCAATTCGAGACTCTCGACTGTAAGGCTGTCGTTTTGATCCTTCATGATGGGATGACAGTTGAAAGTCGTATTAAGATTGGGTTGTGTTTTTGACGATGATTTATGGGTTGATACCATACGTCACGGTTACACAGAGAAATTAAGCAGTTGACGCGAGACGTAACAGTAACTGTGTTACTAGAGTGTTATGTTTTAATCGACTGATACTTCTGCAACTGTCCTCTACAATCTTATTCAGGATCAGATTGTAGTGCCAAGACAAATTACAATTGAACGCGCAATGAAGGCTGCAAAAACTGATCCTGGTTCTGTAAAAATACCAACAAATTCAAACCCTTACAATATTGATACATCTACGGACCACATAAATTAAAACGTAAGGACAGTATATATACATGGTATAAACAAACAGGTTACATGCATAATCTATCTCAAATATCTCCATTCTCCTTCGTTGCTACTGTTTTCGCATGTTCGCGATGCTCGTCAGCGGTGGCAAATAACGATTTTATCACTTCCTGATCTTCGGAAGTCAAGTCCCTAGTAAGTAGCTGATACGATAATGGATTTCGTTGTTGTAACCCTACAAAAACGGGGGACATCCAAGAATTATTAGGCTAATTAGATTATTTACGTAATTACATGTAAGGAACACTTACCAACTAGCGTCTCCTGGAATTTGATGTATGCATCAATATCGTCAAGGGGAGATTCGAACACGACCTCTTCCTTAATGTCATCTTCATCGTCATCCGTTTCTTCCGCTGCAGCTCTTGCTGCCTAAACAAATAATATAAAGAATAGAGCTAAATATGGGTCGCAACGCAAAACGTTAAGCATAGATAACATTACCTCTTGCGCTAACATCTCCAAGTACTCAGTGTCTTGGTCAAGTACATCCTCATCATCAGCTACAAGATCAGCAGGAAACATTAGACAAATTTATATACTAAATGGTTTTCAATTAACACACACCATTTTCTGTAGCAAAGTCATCATCGGCTTCCTCATCACCGCCAAAAGCCCTGAATCGTTGAGACTCATCATCATCACTATCAATGCCTTCTTCATATATTTTTCGAATGCGTTCTCGATCTACGAAATTAGACAAATTTAGATTCTTTCGTGTTCCCTGCAAATTATCATAAACAAACAGTTCTTACTTTGTTCAGCCTTGGGCAATCCTTTTAGTATAGTTAACATCGCCTGTAATATTTGTGACCAACCCACTTGCACTGCCTGTGGCAGTTGTTCTGGAGGCAATTCTACTAGTGCGCATAATGCTACAATGGTGAGTTTCTTATCATGGACACGATTGAATGTGTCTAGGCTTTGGAACCAAATCGTGAAAAAGGCCTGTGTTGTTTGGTATTCCTCAAGAATGACAAGCGTATGTAGCGGGTTATAATACAAAGCATTGATTATCTTGTTGGTAGAGTAAACCAAAAGATAATAAATTAGAATGCTAAATAAATGACGCTAATTCGACAGGATTACATTAGAAAAATAATTGAAACCTACAACTTCAAGAAGATAAAGTTTGAATGCTGTACTGCGCACTTCTTGTACTTTGGCGAAGTACATGAAGGCAAGGTCCATAAACGGCCTTACGTACTGTCGTAACAAAAAGTGCATTAGTATTCATTTCAACCAAATCTTATAACGACTCGATTAGACGTATGGCAACTCGATTGGTATTAAATTTTACCTGGTCTACTTGACCTCTGCAATTCAGCAGAACGGATTCCATTAATTTACAACCAGCCACACGGTCCTTTTCCTCCAACCGATCATGCTTCATTATCTGCATATTATGCATATGAGTTCGATTATTAATATTACATTGTATTATGAAACATTTCATAACAGTAATACACACCGTATCAATGATATCCATCATCATGGCCTGTATGTTTTGATTTTCTAACAATACATCTTTGCCATATGATATATAATTATCCAACGAAGGCACAATGTCTGGAGAAATGGCGAGTCCACAATCAGTATTCAACGTTATACTATCCACATCCATTGCATGTCGAATGCATAATTTTATGAGAAAGAATTACCTTCGATGTAATCTATTCCAGCATCTTTAACAGAATTGTATACTAAATCAAACACGGTCCACATAGCCGGTGACACTTTCTTTGTCGTGAAAGTGCAGTAATCGATAATCTCAAACACATCATCATACAAATCTAGCATATGTTGATAGCTCGTTAAGCAAATTAGAACTTCACTAGTGCAAGGCTAATGGACATCAAAATATGAGGTCATTTCAACCACATTTACCGACAATATTATTCTGTAGAGTATACGTAATTACTGGAAGTAAGGTTACTTCCATCTGAGCGAAAGTTTCCGGGGAAATTTCCAAGTTTACGATCATACCAGACAAAGTCTTAAGCACACCATTCGCTGCCATAGTCTTATCATCAATACTAAGAGAATTTAAAAACTCTTCATCACGATCTTCAGGAATCGACTGGACAATTCGCAAATATGCATCACGCTACGAAGAGAGAAAAAAATATTCAGCAATTGCCGATATGCAATAGAAACAAATCAAGTAAGGTCATCGACAGTTAGTACCAATTGCTCGCATAATTGAATCGCGAAAGGGCTCAGTTCTTTTGAGAACACTTCAACGAATTCCTCCATTACAGTAGTAAGAATGTCGATATCAGCTTGATTTGTGAGGTTGATTAATTCTGTTGAATAGTAAATGAAAAGCATTTAGCTAACTACAGGATTTAGAAATCAACGTTCATCATCAACGACGGTTATTGCTTTGCCTTGCATAACCACGGGCAGATTCGGTGAAAGCGCTGTCCTAACTTCAAGAGTATATAGAAGAACAAAGATAATCAATTATTTTGTAAAATTACAAGACGAACTAGGAAGTATATTCAGATATTTATAACGCACCAACGTCATGTCGTATCATACTTTGCAAAGCCAAAGCAGCTTGTACTTTCACAGGTAGTTCCGTGTCCCTCATACAGTCGGTAATCCCTTGGAAAGCAGCTGCAAGATTTTGCTGGTCTTGAAAATTCAATTCAGAGAATTTCACTAACATGTCACATGCCTATCCGTAGATCCGTAAAGTAAGTACTTCACATGTTCACGTTTTCACAATGATCGCTGTCCTTCTGTCATACAACCTGCAACGACTTACCCTTGCCCTCAAGAATGGATGCTGACTCTTGAATTCCGGAAATACATGCTCGACGAAAACTCCTTCCATTAAATGAGCAACGTTACTTTTTTTCCTTAAAATTTGATCGGCCAAGCATCCCATCATTCTCAATGCACCATCTTTTTCTCCTGGTTTCTTCTCATTTGACGGGGCTTCTTGATAGGTCTTGAGTATGGAATTAATAAATCCTAGAATCCCATTAAGTACGTGCTTCCGACGGTGTCGTGTCAGCTCCATCAAGAATGTGGTAGCAGCATTCACCGGTGATGTAAAGTCTTCGAGCGGATCAACCTTTTTATGTATATATTCAATGGGATCCTCCAACCATAGCTCATTGTCTTCAGTAGTAAAGCAGAGTTGCGGGAAAATGAAATGAGAAACTAGCTCGCCACTGTAAGGTTTTAAAATCTGCCATGTCTTCTTGTGAAAAATTCTGTTGTCGGTTATGAAAAATTTCCGTTTCAATGCTAGCTATCATCAAATGCACTAGTTAATCAAACTTCACGTTATACTCACGCATCCTTATATAAATCAGCCAAGGAGAACAACGCTCTCTTGCTCAACCATTGTTCTTTTTTTATCCATAACTCCGTTTGATGTAAGTATTGTCTTAGGATCTGTGGTGCAAAATTCTCAATGAAATTTTCGGCAAATATTTTGTACAAATCCCAGGCCGAACGAGGAAGTTGTGCTGGATTGCCATATCTGCTAAACAAACGATTTAGAATATTATATGCCCATTTTTTAGGACGCATCCAGCCAAATTTTTCCCGTTCCGCAGGATCAGCAGGAAGTGTTGATTCTGGGCTAGGCTTAGCAACTATGTTAAGAAAAAGCGTTCCCCAGTGGACTAATGATGAATTGTCTTGAAGATCTTTTACAAGTTCGTACTTTTCGAAGTCGAGGTATACAAGTATTAGTCGAAATAAAGCAGCTTACAGTAAACTTGGCATATCAATGATATGTTACTTACGTGGACTGCCGATGAATACGTTTTAAGTATTATCCTCATGAGCTCTGCGGCATCAAGACTATCTTCGTTCTGTATCCTTAGCGCAACTTGTAGAATTACCGGAAATGCAGTTCGGATAATTTCTCGTAAAGGACCTCGAAACTCTTCTGATTTCCATCTGTAAACATATTAGTTATTTTTCTTACTCTGATAAACGTAAATTTATTATAACAACTTACTGATAAATTTTAACAACTTCTAGTAAAGCCAAACAACCAATGTAAACTGTGCTGGGATCATTCGATGTGAGCATCATTTGCACCTGCGACAAATAATCAGGCCAATTCTTTGGATGATCTCTGGCCAAAACGCGGTTCAGACAATCTAGCAATTGAATCCTATACGAATATAAATTTAGAACAAGTTATATTATACTGTTTACAAAAATTGCTTGATATACATAAACATTTGTACCTCACATTATTTGGGGTATTTAAGAGCACGTTGAGAATATTTTGTTTAACGCCCCTCCGGTCATCGTCCGAGATTGGTACTGCTTTCTTATTCTCCTCATCCATGTCCCATGAATTGCGGATACGATTTTTCAAATATATAGCGGCTAAATGACATTTGTTGATTTGTCAATCAAACGTATAAGTTTAGATCTCCATTAGTCCATGATATAACATACCAGCCTGCCTTGTACCAGTTTCACTCTCTTGTGACCCAATAATTTGTAAACAGGTCGAAATAAAGCCTGGTATACCCTCAACCTAGATAAAGTTCTCCTAGTCAATATTCGCGAATTGGCAGTTATTGCGGTACCCACAAGTTCTCCGATTCTCACTCTTTTTAGCTGCAATTCAGCTTGTTTTTGGATGTTAGGATCAGAATGATAAGTTGCCGTAAATAATTGGTATATCGAATGGTAATCCATTTTTTCCGATTAGTTCAAGAGAGCGAGCGGTTACTGTGGAGAATTTTTCGCTGCATCTATAACTGATTGGTTGTGATGATCGCGTAAATCAATTAATAATTTTATCCCACGTGATAATGTTGTACGGTCCAAAGTTAAAGCTACAGTACGTACAGTTGGATACTAATACAGCTCATAAACTCCGGTATAATTATTTTTATAGTAAACTTTTTATTATTGCGTGTGCAATTTTATATATGAAATTTATATTCAAACATTTATATGTTGAAACGCCCTAATACTAATACTGAAACATTTAAATTCCTTGTTGCCTATTCGACATAAACTTCAAATATTTGCATCTCTGCATGTCCCTAAACGATTTGCATAATTTTTTCTTGTCAAATGTATCTTTACGTACTCTTTTACCTTGGCTAAATTAGAAGAAAATTATTATTATACTTGGCAATAAGAAACACGTATTAATCATCATGTCTTACAATAATTTGATGTTTTGCAATAGTCATCGCACAGCACTTCGTTCAAAAATTATACTAATGTATACTAAATTGCAGGAGAACAAAATAAAAAATTTATTTGGTTTGAAAGTGTTGGGATATGAATTTTTGAATTTTATGACAAATATTGCGCATTATGACACGTCCGGAGGTTAAAATATTTGGTGCCTGAAAATTTTGCTGGAGAGTTCAATCAATTTGCAGGTAGCTAGTGTTTGTGATATATGTGTATGCAGTAAAATTTCAAAACATCTGTTATTTCTCTTTCAAATTACGGGTGGTCAATTACTTATGCATCTTATTGTATTATCAAACTGTGATTTAAATACTATTACTGCCTGTACGGCTATATAAGAACCATGTATAAAATTCTATTGTTATTTTTTCGAAAATTGTAATAAATTAGCTTCAAAATACATTGTCATTTGTATGGTACGCGGCAAGAAAATTTTTTGAAAAAAGAAAAAAGACTTTTATATGATTGTGTTTAGGTTTTGTGTGACGCATTCAAGCAAATCAGTCAGGGTCAATCGTGTGAAAAGTAACAATTACCAATTTAGTCGATGCCCCCACCTATTTATGGCATTAATTTCCAAATTTGATCGGGGCAACAAGCTGTTGAGAAAGTCTTATATTTCTTCAAGTTTTCTGGTACACCATAAATTATGTAGTTTTTACTTTGTTCTTATTATTATTAAATTTTGTAAGAAATTTTTTTGAACTTTTTAAAATAGCGCTGTGATGCTTTGATTCCATAGTGGAATCTGACTTTTTTTACAGAAATAATCCCAAAGCAAATTTACGATATAGATTTAATATCCTCTAAATCTATCATTTTCTTTTAATACTTTTGCATATACAGTGAACTACTGTCTGTAGTCCCTTCGTTATAAGTTATATCATATCATATAAAACTCGAATAGCAGCCTCCTCTTCATTGCTTGAGTTTTCTTTAACATGTACTTGCTGTGTAGGACATCCTCGGTTATAAAAAATTCTTTAAAAAAAATTTCTTCCATGAGCAACTGTAAACCGTACGTTGACGTACTCGCCCGCGTTTACAGCTAACCTACCAAAAGTATACAACAATCAATAATAATAAAAATGAGACCAAATTTAAATTACTCAGCAAGCAATAACGAAAATATTCTGAAATTTGGACCAAATAAACTACTATCAATTGTAATTAAAAATATCAAGTTTTTGTCTTACATTTAGATAAAAATAAAATTTTACTAAGGCACATATTTGGGTAATAAATTGACAAATTTATACGATACGGAAACTTTTTTGTTAAATTATCAAACATAATAAATTACGGTGTTTTTTATTTACTTTTACAGTACTACACTACCATTAACGTTAATGCGTTGTTTAAAAAAAAGTTTGCCAGATATATTTATAATATATACTGGTCATGGACAGTAAGACAACGATCCTAAGCATACTAGTCGCATTGCTAAGGAATTTCTTCAGAAAAATGTTCCTACAGTAATGGACTGGCCCTCCAACAGTCCAGATTTAAATTCCATTGAAAACCTCTGGGCAGTTGTTAAAAGAAATGTGGAAAAACGTAAGCCTCAAAATCTCAGTGAATTAGAGAAGTATTTGGTCGAAGAGTGGAATAATGTCCCGGATAGCCTTCTAATCAATTTGGTCAATTCAATAAAGCGACGTTGTAGAGATGTTATTGGAAAAAATGGGTGAACGAATATCCTATTAATTTATAGTAATAAAATATACTGCTTTCAAGCTTTAAAATGGTGTATTATACGCATATATTAGTAATCTTGCAGATGAAGCATACAATACCATCAATCATATGGCAATATCACAGATTCAGTAGATTCGTTGTCACGTGGTTACATTTATCACTATACAATAGTTTCTATTGCTATTTCAGTATTTAATATGCATGTGACTGTTTATTTACCCACATCTGCATACAGTTACCTGGTAGTACAGTCAGGGCTTTGTTGACGTTGATCACACTTTTTATGTTAAGGGACAAAAGTATTGCACAGTTTAATTTTTATATGCAATAACAATTTTTTTTGTTGACTGTTCGAAATATCTAATCACAGCAAACAAAACATCAATGTGATTGTATAGGAGCTGACTAACGATGACGTATTTGCACGACTGCAGTACGTATAGCAGGAAATTAGTAATTAGACAATAATGCAGATTGCGATGCTAAAAATAAACCAATTTGTAGTCCGAAAAGATATATAAGCAGCATAGTATAGACTTAACATCGATACCCTCCTTATCTTATCAATAAACGAGCATCAATTTACTCTGAATTGATTGAATAATACGATAGACTTTATTTCCAAGCTACGATATTTTGCTACAACATGACGAAGCCAGAGGTGAAATAAAGAATTGGCCAAAATTTATTCACGCAAACCGCTAATAGAGGATCGAACACTTACCGAATACGACATTGAAAAAAATTCGACGCTTCATTTAGCTCCTCGTCTTCTCGGTAGCGCAAAGAAATGTTAAGAAGAAGAAGACTTATACCACTCCAAATAAGATTAAGCGCAAGAAAGTCAAGCTTGTTCTCCATAAGCGTCAATTATTTTTAGCCAACCACATGTTCAGAATGATCTGGTATGGCGATCATGTGATTATTAAACTTGGATGGCTTTTCGTTGAAGTCGACGGTTTTCTCAAGAGACTCTCCGGATGGACTGGCTGTAGCTACCTCGGGCCTGAAAGTCGCCAGCATTGAAATACACTTCATGGTGAACAACTATTTCACTACGACACCAATTATCACACTTCCTCACGTAAATAATACACCGGTCGGTCGTTACCATGGCGGCAATTTTACCAATTCCAAAGATGGCGGCTACCCTCGTTAGATCACCAATTGACCATCCAATCTATCGAACCCATAACTCTTAAAAAATATGCACCGTCTTGCAACATCCACCCTCCGCCTCCGTTCAGCAGGCTTCTCTATATTTCATAAAGTACAGCCATTAATATTGTCAACCCTACTATGACAGGCTTGCGACATTATGCCTCAGGGGCATTGGATATAAATACTATTGAAAATAGGGTTTTAGATATTCTAAGAGGGTTCCCGCTCACTAGGTAGGAAGCTTAATTAGTGGAGAATGAAATTCAACAAAGAGAATGCAGCCCGGCTAATTATTAAAGATCGGTAATCACAACCTCCAACGTATCACCGCATTGCTTTAACTATTTCCTTCTATCTTCCCCCAAAATAGTTATCCACCGACTCTCACTTTGTTAATGATCTTGGATTAGACAGCCTGGATACAGTCGAAGTCGTCATGGCAATAGAAGAAGCTTTCAATCAAAATTTCCGACAAAGATGCCGATAATATTCGATCCGTCAGCGACGCCGGGAAATATATTTCCCTATCGATCCAAACTTTCATTTGCATGAAAACTATCACGTCTACGTTGGTCATATATATGGAATTGCGTTCTCAATCAAACTAACTTAGGTGCGAACAACAACAATTCTTTGGTTTAAACATGACAATAGCGAAACTGGCTACGTTCATTGCCTATTCACGAGTCGTTCGATTATTGTATTCCTTTTTTTGATTCAGGTGTCCTTAAAACTGGTGCATGTTTTGATAAGGTCATAAAACCCTCTGATTGAGACACTTAATTTCGTACTTTACGTTTGTCAGTTCCTAATACATGTTAACTTGGTATACCATGAAAGTCTAACACCGCCAAATGGATACGGCGTGCTCATCATTCTTTTTGAATCATAGACTGTTACATGAGCCATAATTATTCTTAGCCCCTTTGCTGGAAATATGTCAATCAAAATGCGTCCGCATCTTTGCAACAAATATCAACAACCAAAAGTAGATCCACTCGCCCGGGTAGGGACAATCGTTGATTGTTGCTGTGGAAAATTGGTGAACTATTAAATATGACATCGCACGTTATGTGTTTTATAGTCCTGGAAAGAGCACTAAGAACAAAGTTCACTGCTCACTTGATGTCCAAGTGTTAAACACGGGGTGGGGAAGCGCCACATTTTGGTTTGTTCAACGCGGAGAGTTATGAGTAAAACATTAAGGAACAAGTAACATATATGTCATTGAACGTGTGCGTAATTTCATCACTTTTTCGATCACAATATAAATAGATTATTATGTCACCTCTGCAGGAAGAATCGCAACTTTCACAATCTCTATAATAATGGTAATGGTAATACAAACAGTGTAATCAGATTTTTGACGCATCTCATGTCTATCTCTATCAATAATGGCTGCAATAATAATAGTATGAAATATCTATCTTTTGTCTTTTTGCATCGAAACTGCTTTTGCTAGTTACAACATCGCATCGATCTACGAATCATATTTGATCCATCATTAATACGCATAATTAAATAAAGGTCATATTAAGACATAGTGTTAAAAATATAAGTTAAAGGAAAGACGCCTTTATATATAATAACGAGAATATAAATTTTAGGGGTCTTAGTAAGAACAGATATGTAGAGCCTTTGACACGGTCGGCAATTTGTACATATCTAATATTTGATATGGACCAATGACAGTTTCATACTTAGTCTCAAAGTTATAATACAGACGAGCTGATTGTAACGGTCTATGTTACTATTACAGAGGTTCTAATTTATCGAGAATATTAATCATTTATATAGTAATAGTACTGCGGTCTTGACACAATTTGTTACTATTAACAATACTATACATGCCGGAGTTGCGTCTATTGTTGTGAATATTCTTCTTTTGCTCTTTTGTTACTCATTTCTTATTATTAGTACCAACAGGCCAACACTTCTTGAACCAAGATTCGCAAGCAACGTGAGTCACTCTAGACGTCATCAGAGAGTTGGTGTTATACCACGCAAAGAAAGGTATTTGTAAGCCTTACGGCTGTTGTTGAAATATTCTCTTTAAATGATATTGATAGTAAGTATGCGTTATACATTCTGCTTGGGTCAACACACATGCAAGGATGCCACATTGAAATAAATAAATTGATGCACCAACTAACAGAATTTCCCAGGACGGTCTGTATAAGTGTTCATGTTTTTTGCCTTGAACTTAGATAATTATTGAACTGGAAAATGGCTTGCTTATGCTAATCCTATCAATGACCCATTTCTATTACTATAGATAAAGTTTCTGTTAGATATTACATAAAAGCATGTAGACATACACTATATTCAGGTTTATTTTGTCTGCCCTAGGTTCAATCCAGCGCAGGCTTTTTCTTGATGTTTTAATCATATTCTAAAAATATTATGTAGATAGAGAATCATTAACCTAATGATCAATTACATTAGTCCTAAACCTCTACCTTAATCTTTTCCTCATGAAATACCCCATTCAATAGTTGCATAAGTAACACACATTGTACTTATATGGTTACGTGCAAGAGCAATTAATAATATCAAGTGAGACAAGTATGTCATATTTCGTCATCTAACATGACGAATACGTGTCCACTCGTATGTACAGTACTTCTGATGCTTCTCTCCATCACACAACCAAAGCGCAAATACTAATATACAACGCGGCAATCCCTCTGACACCGCTTCAT
>CAJVPJ010000882.1:0-15164 GCA_910592205.1 Paraglomus occultum | reverse complement strand
GACGTAAATGCATAAGACTAAGACCAAAATATTAGAAGCATCTGAAGCGACACCAAAAGTAATAAATAGGCACAGTTTGCCTCAACTTAGAGCAGTCAAGCTCACCGACAGAAATTTCAGAGAATTTTCTCTTAGCAGAGTGCACTCCATATTAATTATTGTGGCAGATTAAAACGAAAGTGTAATATTTAATCATGTGAACAACACCAACGTCGTCGTACATGCGGTCCAGTTGATCGAAATTGCGTAGACAATAATAGTCCTTCGTTTCGAGTCGGCGTCAGAATGCGACGTTGATAATCATCCGAATGTACAGGCTGTAAAGTCAATGTTGCATTAAATGTTGTTATTGACAAAAAGGTCTTGATATACTCCAGTCTTTGAATAACGATCATGACATTAGGGGCTCTGAAAATCAAGATTTTTGAAGACTCATCTGTCATAAAGGAAGTTACAAAAATCTTTTTAAGTCGATTCCCTAAGACATCTATAATAGACCAGGCATTCAGTCCAGAACTCAGTTGTCTCAGTCCAGAACTGAGACAGGTCCCCAACTGAGGTACAACAGACATACATCCAAAATTAAAATTTTTATTATTTCTGGATTTGGAACTTCAAAAAACCCATTTTATTTTACACAAAGTTTTTGACAAAATTGACAACTATATTACGGATAATATCCACGAACATTAATATCTTACATTATTTTTCAACAAAGACTTCACTGCGCAGGGCTGGGATAATGCCATCAACAATATAGATTTCAATGAATGTGATTCAGAACACTTAAAAAATATTAAAAAATTAATACAGTTGTACCTCCATAAAAGAACCCTCTATAAAAAAACGTCATATAAAAACCTCTTCACAAGAAAATTGCATCAAAGACCCAATTATTATTAAACTTATAAAAAAAAACCTTTATAAAAGAACATCTCTTCATAAGAACATTTTTTTTTCAAAAAATCACTATGGTCCCAACTTGGTTCTTAAATAGAGGTGCGACTGTACAGGAACTTTACCTAAATTGTAAGGGCAAGAGAGAACTTACGCAACTTATTATAGTAATATTTGTCCACTATTTTTTATTCGTTTTAGTTTAAAAGCGTTTCATTGAAGGATCTTAATCCGTTGAGGGATATTACAATTCTTGAGAAACCGCATCTTACGTGGGGGGGTTTAAAAAGTTTTGACACAATGTACATACACTACCTGGACAAAAGTATCGGTTACCCTAACTTTATTAATTGCTCAAAAGTGTACATAATACTTGGGATTAAAATTTTTATATGAAACGTGCATATATTTTTTACGTATTGTTTATATTTATTTCTTCTGTAAGCAATATAATAAACTGAATCAGTTAATTTTAATCTTTACTTTGAAAATGTCTGACTTAACTGAAGCTGAACGCGGCCAAATTATTGTGGTTTCTAAAAGTGGAACTACAAAACGAGCATATTTAAGACGCTTGGCTTTCCTAGAACAACAGTAACGCAAACGATTCAAAATCTTCTCGAAAAAAAAAAGTCTCACAATCCAACCACGCAGTGGCCGCCCAAAACTTTTAAATCTTGAGCATAAGCAAGTATTAAAGCGGATTGTTAAGCAAAACAAACAAAAAATCAGCTGAACAACTCAAAAAACTGTTTAATAAAAGAACCGGGTTTGATGTTTCTACTAAAACTATTAGGAAAAATCTACACGAAATTATTATTTTTTTCTCGCATTCCGACATCCAAGCCTTTACTTACTGATCAGGAAAGAGTAAATCGCCTAAACTGGTGTATTGAAAGACAGGATTTAAACCCTATTGAACATTTATGGTCAGAACTGAAAAGACGCATTAATAACCGTTCGACTTTACCTAAAAATGTAAGGAAACTTGAGACAGCATTACAGGAGGAATGGAGCCAAATTCCCAACAATGTTTTAATGAATTTAATTAAAAGTATGCCTAGAAGGGTCAAAGCATGTATTGCAAGCAAAGGCTGGTCAACGAAGTATTAATTTTATATATAGATTCATAACAAGTTAGACTATAGCATATAAAAATTTTAGTCTCAATTATTATGTACACTTTGGAGCAATTAATAAAGTTAGGGTGACCAATACTTAGTGTATTTCAGCAACCACTGATTATAAATATTTATATTAAAGCTTGAGTCACACATAAAAAAATTGACCCATTTTAATTTGATGGTTATCGAGAAAATTTTTTTTGAAATTTGTCTACTGAAAACTGTGGAAATTTTACTCGTCGATACTATACCTGGGTTCGCTGGAAAAACGGGTAAAGGAGCGGGCGATATTCACAAAGAGTTAGTTATTGCTGAGGGAACTAAAGCACTATTCAAACGTACTATTTACTGCTATATTGAAGCATTCGAAGCCGGGCAATCAAGCATCAAAAGATGCACACCATTCTAGATGTCCTCGCAAAGCTGTTACATTTTCGAACGTTAATATCGTTAAGATATTATACATAATGACACCCATATCAGCATTGAAAACGTTCAGGGAGTTATTTCTATCTCAATTGGGAAGTATAAAACAACTTTACATTTTGAAGAAAGCATGTTTAAATGGAACCCCCCTCATATGCCACACATGTCAAAAATTGTCACCAAGTACTTTCAGGAAGAACGAGTTATACTTCTCTCTACTATACATAGTCCTGATCTGGTATTGGGTAACTTTTTTTTATTTAAAAACTTGGTGGAAAAAGGTTCAAAATGTTCAGCTATGTTATAAATTTAAAGACCAACAGCATACCATAAAAAGAGTATGCTGAGTATTTTCAGACTCAACGTAAAAGGCTGAGACGTAGTATGGAAGTTAAAGAGAGTATTTTAAAAGAATAAAATAGTTAGATTGATGTTTATTATGTTAAATAAAATTTTTATACGCAAAATTGAACCGCCTACGTAATCAGTTTGTACACCCTATAATTGATTCGGCATTGCGGAATTTTGCCAAGGTTGATTACATATAGTAAGTAGCTTTGAACCTACGTTTATCTACATAAATTACATTATTAATAAAATGCTTTCATATTATATAGTGGTGAAATGCTTCTGAAAGGTCATGGAACTAGAATACGGGCCGATTTCTCAATAACGTGGTAAACTACCCTATAGTTTGTGGTGAGGGAGCTAGACCGGGTGCAACGCAGAAAAAAAGCGTGGATGATGATATCAAGGATGCAAGTATATAATAATATTGTCATAGAAGAAGCTGATGCACGCCGACAACTTTTTAAAGACTTGGTTTAAAACCGGATTGTCACTAACAATGGTGGATTTTAGAAGTATGCGTTACATAAATTTGTATTAAAATAATATAATGAGGAGGCTAATCATTCAATTCCAGGCGTACACAGGTTATTCGAGGTTGATCATTTCTGCCTACCGAAAAATGAATTGATATGTGTGGTTATATGAGGTAATAGACAATGAGCAAGTACTTATATGTTTTCATTATTTATGTGCTCATCAAATTAACAATGGCATTTTTTGTAAATATAGCTATGTGTTAATTCAACACGAAATGGATTGATCGAGCATAGAAAGAAACCAAGGGCGATACTCTGAAGCTGGCATCGCAAAAAAATTAGCACCGCAACGTTAAGGGATCAACATGAATAGACTTGATTATTTCGTGTTAAGGTTAAAATATTAATATATTATTTCGGAAATCTGATAGTTATAGTTAGAGGAATTTTTTTTGACTCTATGTTTTGCTCAGTGTTCTTTTGATAATTAATAGAATTCGCTTAACCATAAAATTACAATAAGACCTCGAAGATGTGTTCCAGAATAACTTTATATTAATAAGTAGATTTCTTAAACGGGACGACTCCTGTTACAGGTACAGGTAACACATTATAATTAGGCTGGACAATGCAATTGGCTGATGCTTAGAACTTGCGACGGCTTGGGGTGCTCTTCTTTTTGACATAGAATTAACACTCACATTTCATTCCACCATAGTTATCAGCAAAAAGGCTCTGACAATCCAAGGTCAACACGGTATTGGATCACCGCTTAATTATATGGCCGAATATCAACAGCTGGCTCATAAAGATCTGTTTGCTTTGCAAACTTTAGACAATGTTCCGATTGACATAGTAACGACAGACTTTCAGCAGGAAAGACGGGCCGCAATACCATGGTATCTGAATGGTTGTTTGCTGACTAAAGTAAGTTGAATCAGCTATCAAACAATTAGAATGCGCAATTGCGCTCGAAATCGCTAAACTTTGTCGAAACTTTGGACTATAGGCATTGATTTTCGGTGTAATTTTTTCATGGACTTTGGTGGTTATCTACCAGGTTATAAAAGTGTCCTCGTAAGCGGTGGCGGTTTTAATTGAGGATATTACAGCGGCGTGTAATTTTGGGAACTGTTATTTATTCGGTATAATAGTCAAGACAGGAGACATAAGTTTTAAGTACGTATGGAGTTTTGTGCAAGTCTACAGGGAAATGGTGCAAGCATAATAATAAGGGATATTTAATATTATTAACTGAATTCACTGAACGCTTTGTCTCGTGAGAAGCTTATGAAGAAACTTTGGATAAATAATTTTCTTATATGACATTGCTACAGATACTTTAATGATTATCATTCAGAATAAGAATGCATTCTGAATGGTCTTGCATACATATAATAGTTGAGAGAATAAGAAGGCTAGTATTTATTTTCCTTTACCAAGAATTACTGTAAAATGTTTTTTAATAATTTAAGATTGAATGCTGAGTATATATCGCATGGGCTCATCAATTTGTGCAGAAGTATTGACACAATGACCAAAATATTATTATTTTTCCAGTTCAAAATAAATGCTTGATTTATTACCATGATATTTACATATGTATGTGAAGTACAGATACAAAAAGCTTTATACTGGCTAAGAGTTGCTACTAAGGTAGTCATATTGTATTATTAAATTACTGTTCCAAGTCAGTATCTCTTAAATTGTAAGCATTAAGTTCACTAAAAATGATTGTAAAGTAGGCTGTACCTTACCTAATCTCCTCTTTTGAGATGAAGACGTTGCACATTTTTTATCAGCGATAAATGCACACCTCCCATACCTGCATTCTATTCTTAAACGCATGCCCATGATTAATAATAAGTTTAGTTTAGTCTTTTGTTCAACTTCTGCATAATGTACTCTCTGATTTCGCATTTGTCACCGAAACTAGCATCGCTGGGAAAGAATAAAAAGCCTGGTCACTTTAAGCTCACGCTTCGTACACCAACTTTTTCTCAACGTATTCCCTTGTGCCCTCCCCCTTCTCGATCAATTGCTGCCACTTATTTCTTTTTTCTTTGAGTAAAACTTCTGCTGTCTTCGCCACTTGCAGCTTTTTTCTTAACAAGTTTGATGGCGACGCGATGTGATTCAGTGGCTTAATCAATGGCGTATAGAAACATTCTAGACGTTTTCGAATAACTGTTATGATAATAATGCAGCACAAACAAACGAACCTTGTATAAAAACAACTTGCTCCCATTTGAATAGTCACACCGAGTGCAATAAATATTGTAAAAAGTTCAAACAACAGTCTCCATCAACAAACTTTGGCTTCGTTACTAATAGCATAATTTGTAATGGCCAGCTTAATAATACGGAGTCTTAATGTTAATTCAAACAATGAAGCAATTCAACGTAGGATTAACCAAGAGAAGAATGTAAACCATAGACTGAAAATAAAAAAAAATTTATAGTGATAATATTATAATAGTAAAGAAGATAATAATAACGGTGCACTTCATGTAATCACTCTGGTGTTCTATTGTCGTGCTAAACCCGACTCGTTGACAAGATTGGTTCAGCCATGCAAATTAAATAGAGAAAAACGCAGAACTGTCATTTAATTCGAATTTTTTTTGAACGGAAAAATAAATCGAATATTCGTAATTTACACCAATTATAAAGTATAAATAGAGGGCTTGAAATTCAATCAATTTGAATTCTGGAATAATTGTAATGATGCGGTGACAAAGTTAGTCTAACGTTTTTTTCGACACAAATTGTTCTGAAATCTAGGTACGTTGAAAATTGGTTATACAATTTAAAAAAAGATATACGATTTACAGTTTACTAAAGTGGACGACATATCGCTTAATAAAATAAGGAAGTTTTCTTGAAAGTTGAGACCACTGGTCCATTTAATAAAAAGAAGAGACGGAGATAGAGTTTATTCCCTTCAAAAAAAGCACTGTTTCGTAGGAAGAAAGTAAATGTTAATCTCTATTCAAACATAATTTTTATTTCTCAAGCATCTTCTAGCATACATGAAATACTTGTACCTTAAAGGTCAATCCAGCAGAAACTATTTGCAAACACTCTAATGTTGAAAATTAAATCTATGACACGTTTACCAGTTAATTCTGAAACCCGACTCAATTCATGATTTACAACTCACAATGCTTACTTCCCTTGTCGGCATTGTATAAAGTCTGGTCACTTTCACGTCACCATACGACGCAATTCTGCTCAAAGGTGCCATACAACAGCCGTAATTGAGATACTATTGAGTTGACCTTGACTACGACCACATGCCTGTTGTAACCAAGGTTAAGTACTGATCGTGCGGTAGTCACTAACCGCCTTTGGTAGACCCTGCACTCAATCTCCTAAGCAGTATCTCGTAGGTTAGTATCGTTAAGGCACTCGCGGGCACAGTTCGTAATAAGTTCGTATTCATTCCTTTGTAGAAAGCGATCCAGCCCTCTTCATGATAAATCACTTTGACAGCATGAAACATGCCATGATATCTATGAGGTTGTGTGGATTGACTTTGGAGACGGGTCCTTACGACTTCGTGTGGGTAAGTCGCCAGCGATGCAGCCATCTTGGAGACAATAGATGCAAAGAGAATCGCCGGGTACGAAAGATCCTCTTGATCCGAAGATTCTAAAGTATCGTTAATAATTAGATTGTCTATCGACAAGTGACGGTCAAACTTATATCAAGACATGTAAATGCTTACTGAGCAGTATTTTCAGCTTCTCATATAACGGAAACTGCACAGCTACGTGACTCACACCCATTAAAGATGGCCCAAGACCCTTATAGAATCCTTTGACACCTTCTGTACGAAGAATAGTCTTGAAAGCATGGTATGTATTATGATATCTATGTGTGCTTGTGACATTCTGCGTCTACAAGTAAAATAAATAGACAGCATGAGTATCTAAGCATTTGATAAAAAACTGTTTGACCAATAGGGCACTTTTAAACAGCTAACCGCTTACCATGAATCGAGTCTTAATAACCCATAATGGATTGGTAACGACAGTACTCGTGGCGCCTGCACCCATGGCCGCAAAAATGTGAACCATCGACTGGTGATCTGTTCGTTCTGACCAGAATATTCATAGCAAAAGAGGCCTCCGTCAGCCTTAATCTTTTGTTTAGTCTTTTCTTGCAATCAGAGAAACCAGCGATTAAAAAGAATGCCCTTTCAAATCAATTCTGCAGACCGCATAACTGCAACAATAAAAATAGATTGATTCCTGGTTCTTAACCGACATAGAAACTATCACCATTGATGTCGTAATGGAAGAAAAGACATGCTTGTGACAAAGTTATTGTCTTTTACACACGAGAAACCACAACCACTGGCGCCCGCGATTTTCCATAGGCCGTACGAAATTACGGTCGTTCCGATCAAAAACACAACAGGCATAAAAATCTATGTAAATTAGCCAATCTCTTAAATTTACCTGCTGCAAAAGCCCTTTTAAAGTGGTCATACGCGCTAAAATAGATAGCCCAGGTGGGAAGGTAGCCATACAACGTAGGACCAAGACCACGATATAAACCACGTATTCCTTCTTCGTTCCATATGCGTTTCAGTGTACCTGTGACCGCACAAAAGAAGTCTTGCTTTATCAATGGATGCTCTTTCTGCAGCAACTGCGACCAAAGAGTGCTGCGCGATCTTGACGGACGACATATAGTTAAGTTGACAAGCTACCGCCAGTTCCTTTATACAAAGGCACACTGCTACTCCCTTTCCTTTGGTTTTGTAGCCTAGTCTTCACCACATCCAAAGGACAAGTGACCACTGAGCTAACGCAACCAGCTACTGCTCCTGCGATCGAATGCTTTATTTTGTCAGATTCAGTCGTGAGTATTCCTGTGAGCTTGGAGTTAGACATGCTCGTTTGAGGTTGTAGCCAGGCACAATTTTTATGTCGTCTGTCAGGTGACAGAAATATTTGAGTCATGTGATGTAATGCTGTTTGACTGTGGGAAGCGCAATAAATAACTTTTATTTGCTTTGTTCTCTTGGCAGTTTTATTGTATCAGTTTGCTTTACTTTGCTTTGATATTAACGAGTGTGTAGCTGCAAACGTTGAAAAAATCATTTAATTTGTTTTTTTCTGTAAATTAGAAAGCTAGGTGTGCCCAAATATGAGTAAAATATTTCTCGGTATTATTTTCGGAAAAATTTTTTTCAAAATCTGGTTTTAGCTAAAGTGAGTACGAGGCTAGTTATTAAAGACCTGTTCATTCAGGAACTCGGCGCTCCTGCCTTTGTTATAATGAACCCGTTTAACATTTTTTTCGCCAAGCTGATCCATCATTTTAATTAGACTGCTCTATTACTAGTGCAAGGAAACGTTTGCTTAAGAGTAGCTGCAACACGATTATAAATGCTCAAGGAAGTCGCTGGTCACCCAACAACCTACATCTGCATTATTAGATCATTCCACATAAAAACATCAATAATATTATATTTTTAACGTTTCATCGGCAAACAAGTTGCAAGATGGTTTTCCATTGTAACCTTTATTTTCCAAGGTTCAAAGATTGTTAATATAGTCCGCCTTACTACTAGCCATAACAGGATTCTAAGTTGTTTTTCCCAATAATATCATTCGTTTAGCTTACCAGGATTGGCAAAATTGATATAAAAAGTTTGTTGTTGAAACTTGTTGCATCGCTCCACTAGTCGTTGTGACGAGTACCTCTTTCAAACTCTTTGTTCCGAATGAATGTAATTTAGACGACTAGTACTTTAATGATCATGACGTTTTACCATACGAAACATTTAGCACGAAATAGTTAATATTAAAACTAGCAGTTCGGACCTCACATGTGTATCAGTCGGTGCATTTCGACTACATCGGCCAATTGAGTTTGATCGAATTCACCCTCCCATTTGTCATTGTTCTTAAGTACATTCCAAATGACAAGAATGATCGTGATCGTGAAAGAACAAAGAAAGCCCGCACAATGGATCATGCACTATTTCTGTTACAAGTCTTTTTATGGTGTCATTCATCTTCCGCCTACATTTTATTATCAACGATGTGAGATGGTAATAACGCCACATAAAATATTTCGGGGTCCACCTCTGATTGGGTTGTCTATTCAAAAGAGAATATTTTTCTAAAAATGAATAACAATTAACAAACTGATGAACATTCTTTTGGCATTAATTGTGCGGTAGTAGTCACGGTAGGTGAATAGGATAATAATATCGAGAACCCTTCCTTCGAATCAAATAAATAATGAATGAGCGATCGTAGTCAAGAACCCCATTTTGGTATGAATGTCAATAATAGTAATAGAATGAGTACCCGACGCGTCTTGTGGCGTTCTGTAAATGTGGCATCAGTAATTCTGAACCCCCTGAATTTTGCTCTTGCAGCATGCCCCACATTATCATATGAAATCACATAATAATAGCACGTGATGTTTCGACGTTCTTTGTTCATTTAGATGCTACAGAGGGTGCAACTTGGCAAGCATATTCAATGTAACGATACCTAATTAACTCCGTTTCATGCTTACCTTACCCCCACTAAAATCGTTTCGAGTTGTGGAAAACCGCTTTGCAGATCACCCGTGACCGCCCTTGGTGCCCCTTGTAATCGAGTCGACGTCATAACTAATCCCGCTTCACATACCCCTTCAAGTTCCTCTCAATAAGTTCTTAGAAAGTTTAGGTTATGGCACCCAACACAGGAGACTCTAATGTGAATGATGGACAACCGACACAGCTTTTAGATGGCACTGCAGGGCAGGAGCAGGAGCGAGAAGAAGGCATTTGGTCTTCCATACTGGATAGTGTATCGTCCACTAAAGCTATTCCAACAAAAAACGCAATAATACTAGGTTCGTCCCTTCTGTCAGTAAAGAATCAGTATAAACTAAGGTTCATTTTATTCCATATGAAAAATCCGACCTCGAGTATTTGCTAACCTTTCACATATCCATCCCGCAACAAGGTGATAAGGAGTCAGGAAAATCCACTCTCATCAGTTATTTAAAAGGTGAAGACGATTTTGAGACGTCGGACCGCAACAATAGTCTTAACAAAGCAGAAGATGGATTACCAAGAGGAGACTATCAGAATAATGACTTGGCACTTAGTTATACATTTGTTGATATCGATGATGAAGAAACTGAAGAAGGTTCGTAGTATTTATCATGTCATGTTTTCGCGGTAAAGTCGTCCGCGAGAGGAACTTTAAGCGCTTTTAAGATTAACAGACTATTGTTTTGAAGTGTGTTGGTTAATTGCGGCATGTTTTTTAACTTTGGTCATTTGATCTGCAGATGACACAATCGCTCGTCTAGGTTTTTACCAGCTGGCGAGCTCAGACAAAGCCTATAATTCTTTGCTTCGCTTTGCTCTCAATTTAACAACACTACAAGAGTCGGTCATTATTATAGTCTTGGATTGGTCTCGTCCGTGGACGTTCATCGAGACGTTGCAACGTTGGATCAAAGTGGTTGAACAGGCAATCAATTCTGTGAAGCAAGAGGGCGATTCTGGTTCAAAGACTGGTTGGACAAAGGGCAAAGTTCTAGTTGAAGAAATGGCGGAATTATGTACGTTTTCTAATTCTTAAGTGTGATTAGTGTTCTACGCGGAATTAACTAACATGTAAACGTATCACAGTGGAAAAGTTTATTCAGTCATATACCGACTCCGAGACATCTGCACCTAATTCCAACGTTCTTGAACCTGAATCGGAGGTAGCACTTCCCATGGGTCCAGGAACTCTAACCACTAATTTGGGCATTCCGTTAATTGTTGTTTGCGCAAAGGTCTGGTCTAATATGTTACGTTGTTGTTTTTTTTTGAGAAAAACGTTTCAAGTGAGTCAGACATATTGATCGTAAAAATTTCCTACAATTTAGTCTGATAATATTTCAAATCTCGAGCAAGATTCTAAGTTTAAATTCAAAGAAGAACAGCTGGAATTCATACAGCAAAATTTACGAACAGTCTGTCTTAAATGTAAGTGAA
Organism: Paraglomus occultum; assembly: GCA_910592205.1. Taxonomy (NCBI): domain Eukaryota; kingdom Fungi; phylum Glomeromycota; class Glomeromycetes; order Paraglomerales; family Paraglomeraceae; genus Paraglomus; species Paraglomus occultum. Next base: position 3,879 of record CAJVPJ010000882.1, on the reverse strand, counting down.
CTACAACGCATCCCAATTATGGTTACTTCATAACATAACTATTTCTTATTTTTCACATTTTTGCTTTTAAAAAGATGGCGCTGCTTTGTTTTACACATCTACCCGACATCCAGAAACAATCGGAAATCTTCGTAAATACATCCTCTATAGACTCCTTGGTGCAAAAGCATCTTCAAGCACCAACAAATCCGCATTTGCTTTTAACTTAAAGACTGATGTTGTAAACAAAGAGAGAGTAATGATTCCGACTGGATGGGATTCTTGGGCAAAGATCAAAATTTCCCGAGAATTCGATTGTAAGGGTGTATCAGAAGGATGGGATGACGACATGGAACCAAGGGATAGTAATCAAACAGAGGATAGTAGTGTGAGTGCCAAAAAGATATACGCCGAAGTTATCTATCAGGAAGACGACGACAATGTAAGACTTTTATTTTTTATTTTTTATTTTTTTATTTTTTTATTTTTTTGCATACCCGCATGTATATGTGAACAGTATAAATATAACAAACTTTATTTATTATCAGCCGTTGTCAGAACAAGTTATGATTGTTGCTGAAGACGAACAAGACTTCTTTAAGGGATATTATGATTCAATCTCGAAACAGAATGGCGATAAAGTGCAAATGGCACCATCGGTGGTTGGGCCAATGGGTGCAGCAGCCTATACAGCTGCATATACTAACATTGGCGGAATCGACGAAGAGAAATGGGCTAAATTCGGAATTGGCAAAGTGAGTAACTCGAGAAGGTTTGAGAATCAACAAGTAAAAATAGCTGGTTTTCTAAATGTGTTATTTATATTTCATAGGATCAAAGCAAAAGCAGCACAAGCAATGTGCCGGCTGTTAACGGTGAGGCTCCAAATGGCCCTGTAAATGGCGTAGGGACATCGACGCAACCGCCTTCCCAGAATGAAGTTCTTGCTAATTTCTTCCAAGGGCTTCTTGAAAAGAGGGCAGGCACAAGTAGATCCCCACAACCGCCTGCGAATGGTTCCACAGCCAATTTGGCTTCAGGAAACCCTAAACTATCGACTGTTGCTATGGTACAGGTAGAACTTGAGAAAATGAAAGCAACTGCTGGTACTGTCGGCAAGTGAAAATTATAAAAAGTTCTTGATATTGGAATGGGTTCTCCAACAATCACTGTAATGAATGGGAAGGTCATATACTATATATTTGTATACGTGTAACAAAGCCAACACTTTCAATGTGTGGGACAATGTGGTTATAGGTTCTGTTTTTACTTTATATTCTTTTTTATTATATAAATTTATCTTTCATACTCTTCGGAACGGAATCACTTCGTGGTCGTCCTTTGTCATGATTCGTAACTTAACGGAGTGGTCTGATGTTGTATATTTACTTCAGCTAAATATCCTATAAAAACATCTTAGTTTTTTCATAGAGTGTCAGATCATAAAAGTGAGTGTGCAGCTGGCGCAGCAATTGTTATTGATGATGACGTAAACAATTTTGTTAGTAATAAAGCAGAGGTGAACAGTTAGATCCTTAACGAAAACCATGTACCAAGGACTGCACTACGATCCAGATAATATAATAGAAGAAGATGGCGGAGACATCTCCCAGGAAGACTGCTGGGCCGTCATTCAGACATTTTTTAACGACAAAGGACTCGTTCGTCAACAGTTAGACTCGTTCGACGAGTTTGTGCAGAACACTATGCAAGAGATTGTTGACGAGAATAGGAATCTAGTCCTACAAACAATACAAGGCTCTGGAAACGAAGGTGATCAGGCGGTATGTAAACACTGATTGCTTCCCTTGGATTGAACTTGTAATAGATCTCGTTGAAAGTTATAATGAATAACTGAACCTCAAAAGTAGCGGTTGTGAATCAAGATTCGTGTTTGTAGAAACCACAGTATTATATATTGCTCTAGAGAGTGTCGTTATGTTTGTAATTGAAAAACGAAAATAAAGCTATGCTCTTGCCAGTCTCCCTTGAAGTAGCCAGAGATGGTAGAGAGAACTTTGGAGATTTCGAAGTAGTTGCTCTAATATATATGGTCTTTACCATCATTGACTATTGAAGGATGGTGCAAATTTTTAATTCAGCCATATGTTGACGGTGGGGTGGAGCTACTGCGTGCAATAGAGTGCGATCATGAATCTCGTTCATTAAACATCTCAAGGCTTACTTAATTCACATCAGAGACGATTTTACATTCAATTCGGTCAAGTTTATTTATCCAAACCGACAATGACCGAAGCGGATGGTAGTTGTCAAGCCATGTTTCCCCAAGAGGCTCGACTTCGGAACTTGACGTACGGTCTTTGATCATGTTTTTGTTTGATTTGATACCTTTTATAGACTCTCTCAGAAAAGGATTAGATTTTTTAACGGGCTTGTTTCGATATATACAACAGATATGCCGCTCCTTTATATGTTGACATGAGGGAGAAGATAGCACATGCGGATCCTAGAGCACCTGCCAATCGTGACAAGACGAACGTGAACGATATGTTCAACGAAGACGACCTTCAAGAAGAGAATCAGAATCCCGCAGATTTCGATAAAGTCTTTGTGGGAAAGGTTTGAAATCTGGCAATTTCATCATATGTGTAATGATTGACTTGCAAGTATTTACGATACATAAAACTGCATCTTGCCTGGACAGGTACCGATAATGCTAAGATCAACTTTCTGTGTTTTACATGGATTGGAAGATAAGAATTTGTATGCCTTGAACGAATGTCCATATGATCAGGTTTGCTCAAAAGCTCGAACTTGTTAACCCGTTGTTTAGATTTGTGCATATTGTTCGTCTATAATAACTGTACAACAATCTTTTTACTGTCAGGGCGGCTATTTTATTATAAACGGCTCTGAGAAGGTGCTTATTGCTCAAGAGAGGATGGCAACTAATACAGTGTACGTCTTTGCAAAGTCACCTCCTTCACCATATTCATACACGGCTGAAATAAGGAGTGCTGTCGAAAAAGGTTCTAAGCAGTCAAGCTCCCTGATGATCAAGCTGCTCGCAAAGACAGCCGAAAGAGGAGTATGTTCACACCCAAGAGTATAATCCGCAGAAATCAATTCGTGTTACTAATCTTTTCCTCGCAATAGTCAACAGGTCAATATATTCACTCGACCATACCATATATTAAAAAAGATGTACCAGTGGTGATTGTATTCCGTGCGCTTGGTCTAGTGGCAGACAAGGAGTTTCTTGAACATATCTGCTATGATGCTAATGATTTCCAAATGCTGGAGACGCTCAAACCGTGTATAGAGGAGGCGTTTGCAATACAAAGCCAAGAGGTATCATTTTATTTCTCTCTGTGTCAAAATATTTTGCAGTTAGTAGCCAAATTTCTAACATAACAATAGGTCGCTTTGGATTGGATCGGTCGTAGAGGGACAACTACGGGTGCAACTCGCGATAGACGTATAAAGTATGTGTGTGTATTCATCGTGGATATGATTGTGAGAAAAATGTTGACACGAATAATTTAACGGTATCTAGGTATGCAAGAGAAATATTACAAAAAGAACTGCTGCCTCACGTCGGTACTGAATTTAAGTGTGAAACGAAGAAAGCATATTTTTTCGGTTATATGGTACATCGATTACTGCTCGCTGCTCTTGGTAGGCGCGAATTAGATGATCGAGATCATTACGGAAAGAAAAGGATGGATCTTGCCGGACCACTGCTAGCGTCGCTATTCCGTATGCTCTTTAAAAAACTTACAAAAGATATTAGTGCCTATTTGCGCAAGGTTTGTCACTTCGATCGTATACGATTTCGACTGTACAACGCTAACGCTGTTGAATTATTGTTACAGTGCATCGATACAAGCCGTGAATTTAATCTCAATTTAGCGGTGAAGGCTCAGACTATTACCAATG
>CAJVPJ010000881.1:0-15165 GCA_910592205.1 Paraglomus occultum | reverse complement strand
CTCGCGGTGAATGGTTGGCATAACTAATTATCTTTTTTCTTTTAAAATAAAACTTTAAAATATTAACTATTTAGGATTTTTAGAAATTTCTTTTCAGTTTTTTAGACGTCAGTAAATCAAAATTAGACTAGGAAAGTAAAAATAGATTATGGTAGAAGCTGGAGAATATTTAGACCGTTATTATCCGAAATCGGTAAGGAGAACAGCATGGGAACTGAATCTTAGCAATAAAGATTTGGAAGGTGTTTTGGATTTAACTGATTTTACCAACTTACGAAAATTAGATTTTTCTCACAATCCCAAATTGGATGCGGTTTGGTTGTCAGAGGATAGTCTCAAGACTATTGAAGAATATAATATTTCTGCCAGTGGTGCGAAGGGTAAATGATGATTAAATGATTTTTCTAAAATCAAGAAGTTTGATTGCTCTAATAATAAGATAACTAAAATTGATGCTTCCAAAGCTTTAGAGTTGACTTATTTAAACGTTAGTAATAATCTTCTTTCCGAATTGGAGTTACCAGTTGACAGTAGAAAACTAGAGATATTGGATTGTTCTAAAAATCCCGATTTAACTACTTTAGCTTTTAACCCCTCTCTTAATCCAAAGTTTTTTAGTTGTTTAGATTTAGTGTTTGATGAAAGACCCTTGTTAGCAAGTAATAATGCTCTCGCTATAGGTTTAGCTGTTCCTTTAGTTATAAGTATTCTTGGTTGGCTAGTTTTAGGTTGATTTTTTTGTTACAATAAGCACAAATTAAAAAAAAGAGTTAAGTTGCAAAGTTCACGAGACCAAGCAGAAGAAGTTTTATTGACCGATTTTAGTTAAAATTTCGTTTTTTAAACAACTTGTTGTTTTTGGGAAGTTTTTTGATTGAAAAATTTCACTAATTTTAGATTGTAAAACCGTTTTTTGACCGTTATAATAATACATTATGACAATGGAGCCTACGAAAACTTATAAGTTGGTGAAAAGAGACTACACTACTTGTATTGGTGGAAAGAATATTTATGGATCGCTCGATACTGTTTGTGCAACTTTTACACCTAGCACGGTTACAGTTCCGGGCAGTACAATTACCAGTACGGTTGCCGTTGCTGCTAGTGTTAATAATTCTAGCCTTGCTTTAGCAGTTGGTCTTCCGCTCGCAGCACTTTCGATGATTGTGGGAGTGGCTATTGTTTATCTTATTCGTAAAAGATCTAGAAAACTTTCAACACCAGTGACAACAACCAGTGTAGCAAATAATAATACTACTAACACGGTTGCTGAACAAACTCAGATTCCTACTCAATCAACTGAAATAACAAAAACATCATTAGACTTAGGAATGCCTGCTTCCTATGAAATTGCTCCTATCCCCGAAGCCCGAGTTCGTGAAAGTTTGAATCAGAATGAAGCGGAGGCAAACTTAGAAAGAGAAATTGCTCTTTTAGAAAAACGTAAAAAATTAGTTGAATTGCGGAAGCAAGTAAAGGAATTGGAAGAAAGTGAGAAGTAGTTCCCGTTAGTAAGTTTCTGGACTGTTGGTTTTTACAGTTCTCTGTGTTTTTAGTTAATTTTTTGAGTTGAAAATGAAACTGAATACTAATTGAGTCAGAGAAATATTGACATCTTTTGCTAAGCAAAAAAAAATAAATCAAAAAAATGTATCCCGACACCTTTCAAGAAAAAGAGAAAAAATCTATCGAATGGCTTAATATTTTCTTAAAATTCTTATCTGGTTTTATAGGAAGTCTGATTGGTACTTTCACTACTTTTTTCTTGCTTTTGGCTTTGGTTGGAAAATCTTCAGAAAAATTCTTAGAAGCACAAGAAAAAAACTTACTTTCCAACTTTGATGGTGGAAAGTTTGAGTACCCGACTGAGTCTGAAAAAAATAATGAGTGATTAAAAGAAAAAGTTTTTCAAGAAAAAGTGAGAAAAGAATTAAAATTACGGATTAATTGCTTCAAATTTCTTTCTAACCTACAAGTGGGAGAGAGAGTAGTAAGTAACCATATGCTTTTCTGTGGACCACCCGGTACTGGCAAAAGTTATTTAGCGAAAGAATTAGCCAAAAATGAGTCATTAGCCTACGGATTTTTTTCTTTGGGAAATGAAATTTTTCGCGGTTCCAGCCAAAAGAAGATAGATAGCATTTTGCAGGGGGCAAGAAAGATAGATAGAGAGAGAGAGAGAGCAGAAAATCAGAGAGTAAACAAACCAGTAATGATTATTTTAGATGAAATTGATTCAGTAGGAATTAAATCTTTTTCGGAACATGATTCACGAAATGAAGAAACTAATGGAATTTTGACTATGATTGATAAAATAGAAAGAGAGAAATTAGATATCATAGTAATTGGTATCACCAATTATCCAGAAAAATTAGAACCAGCTTTAGTTAGATCCGGTCGTTTAAGCAATAAAATTGAGTTTTCTTTTCCCACCGAAGAGGAAGTAGGAGCAATGGTAGATTATTTGCGACAAATATCAGAAAAAAGTTACAAATCTGACAGAGTGCAGTGGTCCGAGCGGTTTTGGCAAGAAGTTAAGGAAATTACTGTTGAATTAGCGAAAGAAAAAGTGAGTCTAGTTTTGGTAGATTTGCAACAAATTATTGGTCTTATCTTGGCTCAAGCATGCCAAGAAAATTCCAGTATAGTTAAACCCCAGAGTGAAGATTACCGAACTATTTTAGAGAAAAAAGTTCAGGAGAAAACTAGAAAAAATGAAGCGAATGAGCAGATTTCAAAACTTTTCAAATCTTTTGTTAGTTCTGTGCCTCTCTCTGAAAGAACTCCCGATAATTAAGTTTTCTTATTCGGTTTCTTTGGAGTTTTTCTTTACTTTTTTATTCTCCTATATTTGGTATTCACTACTAAGAATTATTAGGCAAATATAATCAAGTAATAAGTAAAGGATAGTTTAAAGAAAAAAATATGAATTTCGTGTATACAATTAAAACATTATATTATGAAAGTTCAATCTCAAAGAAGGCAAAACCTAACAGTGATTATCGAACCTCTAACTTTTCAGCGTTTAAAGAAAGAGGTAGGAGAAGGGAAAATTAGCCGTTTTGTAGAAAAAGCCATTATAAAGGAGTTAGACGACTACAACAGAAATATTGAGGAAAAACAAAAAGAATTTCAAAAGAAATTAATCGCTGATTATAAAAGGGACGCCGACAGCAAGACACTCCGGAAAGAGGACGAAATTTGAGACGAAGTAGTAGGAGAAGGAATAGAATAATATGAGTGAGAAAATGCCTAAGCAAGGTGAGATATGATTAGTTGACTTCAACCGCCAAAGAGAAAAAGAGCAAAACAAAATCCGTCCAGTTCTAATATTAAGTAATAATTGGCAAAATCAGTATAGCAGATACACAGTGGTTTCTCCTCTAACTAGTGAGGAAAAGGAATTAGAAAATATTGCTTCTTTTGAGGTGCTAATTGAGGCAGACGAGAGGAATGGACTAGACCGAAAAAGTAAAATCCTCCTTCACCGTTTACGGGCTATTGATAAAGAATTACGTTTAATTGATAAAAAGGGACAAGTAGATAGTAAAATATGGTCTCAGGTTTGAAAGGCTTTGTGAGTAGTGTTTACGGGTAAAAATCTTGATTAATTTAGAGTTTTGATTTCTAAACATTTTACTCGGAATAATTTTTATTAAAGTTAGAAAAATTTTCTTATAAATTTTAACACTAATTAGCAATTTCTAATTACCTAGTAATTATTACCCCTCGAATTCTCCCAAAAAAAACGTTTTCTTTTCAGAAAAACCACAAAAACTAAAATACTATGAATAATCTTTTATCTTGGATAGTTAGTAATAAATTACTATTAGGAATGGTGATTTCCTTTACTTTTACTGTAGCATGGAGTATAATTGTTTGAGTGACAATAAACAAACTCGACAATAAATCTTACTGTTCTTTTTCTTCCTCTAATAATCACCCTTCTTCCCCTATCAACATTGAAGATAACTGATGTTATGATGATCTTAAGTATATTGCTCTAGGTATGTGACTTTCCATCACTATTTTGGGTTCCCTTGCCTTTTTCGGCACTTCTGGTTGCTATATCAGAAATTTTATCAGAGGCAAACAAAAAACTCAAGCCTTAGAATTTGATACTAGTGCTGTGGAATTAGCGGCAGTAGGCAGTGTAATTCATCCAATACAAAATAAACTAACTGAAGAAGATTTAGATAAAGAAATTTCCCTTTTTGAAAAACGCAAAAAACTAGCCCAATTAAAAAATGAAGCGATAAATTTAGAAACAGTTGGGGTAAGGGCTTCTACTAGTGAAAATTTAGGGCAAGTAATTTCGGTAGATAGAGGTTATTAATTCTCCTCTAATGTCTTAATCTTTCCTTGGAAAAATTATTTGTTCAATTTGAGCCTCCGTTTTTTCTTCTTGAACTTGCTCTAAAATTTTTAGTTGTTTTTCTAAGTGAGTGAATTCAGCCTGCTTCTCCAAAAGATTTTTTACCTCTTTTTTGTTAAGTTTAGTTTGTAAAATTGTTTGGTAAGCAGTTAACTGTCCTTTTAGTTGGGCTTGAGTTAAGGCATCATTTTCTTCCTTTTCACTTTCACTAATTTGTTTTTGGGTTTGTAAGCAAAGTTCTAAAAACATTTCTAAATTTTCACCCACCTTGTTTTTGGTAGAGTCTATTAGTTGATCAAGGTTGTCTCTTTGTTCTTGAAAATAAGGAATAAAATCTTTTAATTTGAGCCGTTGAACTTCTCGCTTTAAATTATCGAAATTAAGTTCAGTGGTTGGCAAAGCAATATTATTTAATTCTTGAAATTGACGAAGAGTGGGAGTTTGTTCCGTTTCTTTTTTTAACTGTTCTAGTTTTCTATCTTCAATTAAAGAAATTGGGATTATTGTTTGTTTTTTTAGGGGTTCGTTTTTTTCTATTCAATTCCCCATTTCACTTCTATAATAATAGCGTATAACTAATTGATTAAGTTGTTTTTCTTTGGCAAAAAAAGCACAATTAGAATCTTTTAAGGTGTTGTTTTGGTTATTTTGACCTATTATTATCCTACTTAAATTTGTATTTTCACTAATATCGATGTTTTCAAGTGAATTGACGCGAAGATTGTAAGCAAAAGTAATTTTCCGCAGATTAGGAAATTGAGCCAAATTTAAATTGCCCTTTAATAGTTCCGTATTTCGATTATCATGATCGTAAATGTTAAGTGTTGTTTCGCCTGAGAAATTAGGCTGATTATTACCATACTGAAAACTTATGTTCTTTGTTTGGTTTTTTGCATTTTTGTCTAGTTTATTTAATGTTTCTTGTATTGTCATGGTGGTTTTTTTTGTAATTTGTTAATGTAAGTAATTATTGATTTAATTTTAAAATTAAAATCACTCCTTTCCATTTTTAAAATGTTAAAATTATTTACTAATTATGACTAAGCTACAAGAAATCAATAGTGATGACCTTTTACGAGAAATAAAAAAACGTATTGAACGACCAACATTTCAAGAAAAAGTAGAAGCCAAAATAACTGATCTGAAAATTGATAAAGAAAAATTAACCGCTCAATTGAACGACGGCCGGGAAGTAAGCATCTCCATTTCTTTATTAACTAAACTGGAAATACTAAGCTCGGACATAAAACCCGAACAATTAGAAAAATACGAGTTATGAGGAGAGGGTAGTGCTGTTTTTTTCCCTGATGCTGACGAAACGTTGCCAACTTGAATTATCGCTCGTGGTCTGAATTCTTGCTAAAATCTAATGAGCCAAATTTTCTCTCATAAAGACCCACGAAAAAAATGAGGCGGTTATCGTTCTCACTTTTATTCTCATGAATACCGAACAATCGGAACTAAACCTCGGGGATTACTTCATATTCATTTCCTAGAACCCAATGGGGAAATAAAGATTTATTTACTATCGCCTAAATACCTAGAAATAGAAAAAAAAATGAGGAAACGTTTCCGACCAGGAAAAAGCCGAAATAAAAGAGTTTGTTCAAACTAATTACCAGGATATTATAAAAGCAATAGAAAAGAATATTACTCCTCTTTTTCCAGATTGAAAAATTTCTTAAAAAATTTAATGTCAACTATAAAAAACTAATTATTCTATAATTACTGCTTTTCAAATTCCTTTTTCCTTTCCAAAATAACGTTTTTTCTGAAAAAATCCTGCCTAAAATCGGGCTTGGAAAGTTAAGTATAATGAACTTTATAATCAATTACCTACTACTATAGAAAAAAAGAGATTATGGAGAGAAAAAAATAATTAAACTCTATGCCAGTGATTCACCGCGAAGCAGGTTTAGTATTTCGGTTTTTTTCTAATGAAAATAATGAACCCGCTCATATTCACGTTTAAGGGCAAAAAGGTGGGATGAAAGTCTGGTTAAATTCCCTAGAAATAGCCAAAATTCGAAAGTTGCCTGCTAACGATCAACGGCGAGCTATGGAGATAATAAAAATTAACCAAGTAAAATTTTTATATGAATGAAAAAAATTTAAGGAACGCGAACAGAACGGATAAAAAAATTCCACTAATTAGTTCGGAATTTCTACGGGAAAAAGAATACCCCGAAATTTTAACTTTGGAATGTAAAAATCAGCAACTAACTGCTACTTTATCCGATGGTCGTATAGTTAGTATCCCAACGGTTTGGTTTAAAAGATTACGGGAAGCAACTAACGAACAATTAACTAGCTTTGAAATCTTGCCTGATGGTTATGGTATTCATTGACCCGAACTAGGTGAGGATATTAGTGTCAAGGCTTTTGTGGAAGGGTTGAATTAGTAGTTAAAATTTTTTGCTTTGGAGAATTTAATTAAAAAACATGTATATACCCCTTAATATGAAAAGTATGAAAATTCTTTTCAATTTTATTTTCTTACTTTCTTTTTTAGTTTCGCTCGCTAGTTCTTATGGTAGTTTACCGATGGGAAGTAATGCCTCTGCTCCTAAGTTACAGGCTCGTGAACTTCCTGCTCCGCTAGTTCTTTTTGGTGGTCTTAATGCTTTTTTTAAAAGAAGAACAGACTCCAAAAGATCTAGAATGTGTACTATTGGCTTCGCCGTAAAAAGGATGGGGAATCACAGGAATTTCAAGCGAGGATATTTAACCAACGCAGCTTGTGCTGAAGATATTAGGGGAAATAGTTTTTCTATTCATAATGCTTTTGTTAATAGACCTGATGACCGAGGAGAATTGGAATCAGTTAAAATAGGAATTTTTGATGATGCGATTTATGATCCGAATCGGGGTTCAGACTATGCTATTGTAAGGGTAGATCCTGAGTTTTGAGATGATGAATTAAGCACTACTATTATTATTGGTGTTAAGCCTTACTCGGTTATAAATGTGGTTGGTCCTGCTAGTGCAGCGAAAGGACATAGGGTTTGTTTTTTTTCCGAGTTTTCAGGTGAGTTCTCGGGTATTATTTGTGGAAAAGTTGAAGATGACAATTATAGGGTAGCAACAATGGATCCTTGAGGAAGAAGAATGAGGATAGGTGGTATTGAAGTGGGATTTGCGATGGTAAGCTATTTTAACAGCATGGTTAAGGTTAGAATGGAAGCAACTCCTTATTCGCAAGCTAATCCTCAGTTTGATGGAATTGATGGTGGTACTCCGGTTTTTCTTCCTGTTTCTCGTGACAGAAGGCTAGTGGCGGCACAGCCAGTTGGTATCTTGCATTCTTACGAGTTTTTAAATAATCATCCTTATATGATTTATCAACCAATAGATAGAATTGTTAAGAGGGCTGAAATAGAGTTGTATAGAACACCCGACAACGACTAATTATGAAAAAAATATTTAACTTGTTTTTATTAACTTCTTTTTGCTCAATAAAATTAGTGTCTTCATTAAATTTGATTAATGATTCTCTGGTTGTTAATTCTACTAACATGTTTGGCTGGGTAATAGGAGAGAATTTTACAGAAACTGCTACCAAAACCGACCCTCTAGTTAAGCGAGAAGCAACTTACCCTTGTGCTGGCTACCCTGTTGTTGGAATTTCATTTGGCGAGGGAAATCAGCCCTATGAAGTTTCTTGTTCACTTTCTTTTCCAGTGGTGGATAAAAATGGAAAAAGAGGATTTTTAATATCTTTTATTTGTGCTGGTAGTAGTGTTTTTTTGGGAGAAAAGCAAAATCAAAAAATACAAAAATAAATTACACTAAAAATATAATGTTTCAATCATCTTATGAGTAAAACTAAACAGTCACAAATTAATACAAACATCAACATTCAACATAATAAAACTAGAGAGAGAGAGAGAGAGAGAGAAATAATCAGAATTTATCGGCAAGAAGTTAAACAAGCCAAGGAAAACTCTTCGATCGATGAAGTAGTAACTTATCAAAAACTTATTCTTGGCCTATGTGAAGTCCAACAAAAAAAAATACTAAAATATCATGATTCTCGCAATGAAGATCTTGCTTACTTAGAAGAGCAGTGGTTTCTCTGGCAAGCAGCAAAATGTGACTTTTGTCGATTGAGCACTAGCATTAAAAACACCATTACTGAAATCAAAAGCAAGCGTGGCTTAGGGACTTTATTTGGAATGCTAAATAGCCGAGAAGAATCTTTCCTTGGAGAACTAGAAATGTTATCTAAAAAAGTAGATAATTTCCTTAACGAAATCAACAAAGAAAAATTTGGAAGTAATTTAACCTTTCACTTGACAAAAAAAAGTCAAGAACAAGCCGAGAATGAGATAAAAACCCTAGTTGATAGTTTGAAACTAGAAAAAGAGTTAGAAAAAACTCTCGATTGAGAGTTGAAGATTAGCAAAACCCGCTGAAAACAATGACAAGAAATTTCTTTGACCAAGAAAAAAATATTGATGGAAATCACTGAGAAAAAATTTTTTACTTGAGTGACTTACAGCGAAGGCAATCCCCAAAAACTATTTAATTTTCTGGAAATTTTACCCTGAAAAATACGGTGAGAACTCTACCAAAAACAAAATCCTAACGGGGTTTTGTATAAAGAACTAATTGATAACAAACTTACCCGGCAGCAATCAGTAGAACTTTTGCTCTTTGATGAAAGAAAAGTCAAAACTATTCAAAAATTCATTCGTAATCACTGAAAAAATACAAACTACAAACATTTATACCAAGAACTTAAAAACGAGACTCTTTCCCAAGCAAAAGAACTTTCTGATTTACAAACTAAATTCAATGAAATTAGTGAAATCAAGACTGAAAAGGAAAAACCAGCAACTAATCATTGGCCTTGAATATGAGGAACAGCACTATTAGTAATTGAAGTGTTTTTCTATATTTTAATAAAGAAAAAAAATAAATTTAAAAGCCGCAAAACTCAAGTCCAAATTATTACCTAAACCCCTACCTCTCTCAGAGCCTGAAACACTTCCTCAGTTTTACTTTCTACTCCTAACTGAATTAGAGCTTTTACTAAGCGGCTGGCACTGATTTTGCGACTGCTTTGCAGGTTTAGTTTTTCGAGTAGACTGGTGAGATTATGCCAACTAGCATCATCCAAACGAAAAGTTCGCACTCGCGAGTAAGCAGTGCGAGTGATTTGTACTACCTTTTCCGCTGGGATGCGTTCTATATTTAGTTTGCTTTTTTGGGCTCGCTCTTGCAATTTTTTAGCCATAGGTTTTAGTTTTGTATTACAATTGTATTACTTTTGTATTATATAGGAGAATAGGAGAAATTATTTCAGTGCCTACATTCATTACTTACATAAAAATATCATATTATGACTGGTCGAAATATGAATGTCTACTTTCGAGAGGAAACTTACAGTAAAATAAAGAGTTTAATTTCTAGTAGAGAAATTAGTCGTTTTATTAATGAAGCGGTCGAGGAAAAATTGCAGCAAAAGCAACAGCAACAAAAAGAAGAATTAAGTCAAAAATTAATCAAAGGTTATCAAATTCGAACTAAGAGCAAAAAAATACAAGAAATGCTCCAAAATTATGGAGAAATTTCCTGAGAAGATTTATCGTCTGAACTAAATAAGCGGGAGAAAAAAAATGAAAGGTAGAATAAATGACTTGCCAATTTTTCCCCGCTACGGGGAAATTTGATTATTAAAGAACCCCGAGCGAATCAAAGAGTTGAGCAAAGATTATCGTCCGGTGCTAATAATTAGCCGTAATGAGCGAAATGAGTACGATAGTTCGATAGTGGTTTTACCGCTAACTACTGATGAATTTGATAATATTCTACCAGTGGAAGTTTTTATCAAAAATACTAAAGAAAATGGTCTAGATGAACCAAGTAAAATTCTCTGTGACTCTCCTTTTACTTGGGATAAGGGAATACGTTTTAAAGAAAAGTTGGGAGTGGTTAGTAAAGAAGTAATGCAAAAAGTTAAAGCAGCTTGAGGTATTGCTTTTGATTGAGAATAGTTCGATTCGTTGATTAATTGAACTTCCTAAATAACATGTATTACAAATGTAATACAAAAGTATTACAAACAAAAACAAGTTATAAGTAACACAATTGTATTACAAATGTATTATAATTAAAATTAAATTAAAAGTATGAAAACCATTGCTATAATCAATCAAAAAGGAGGAGTCGGTAAATCCACCGTAACTGTTAACCTAGCCTACGAACTGGCTCAAAAGAAAAAAGTTCTCCTCATTGACTTAGATCCCCAAGCCCACAGTTGCCAAATTTTCTGTGCCGCAAATTCTGAACAGCCTAATATCAAAGATTTATTCTTAAACACTCGTTTGGATATCAAAGAAACTATTCAGCACGCTCAAATCAAAGATCGTAAACTAAGCAAGTTAGATATCATTCCTAGCACTATTCACTTAGCCCGAGCGACCGAACGAATTACTACTATTTACCGGGAGAAAATTTTGGCTAATCATTTAAGTAGAATAGTGACTGATTATGATTACTGCTTACTAGATTGCCCACCTAACTTAGGAGTAATTACTATTAACGCTCTGTATGTCGCCAATATCTTACTAATTCCCCTCTTAGCGGACAAAGGAGCCTTAGATGGCATGGCCGATTTATTAGAAACCGTGCAAGAGGTAAAAGAAAAAAAACCTTTCCAATACTTTATTCTCCGTAACAGTTTAGACCTACGCACTAAGCAAACTAATTCTTACCTAGCAGGAGAACTAACTACTTACCAAGATCACTTACTAAAAACAGTTATTAGCAAAGCGGAAATAATAAACCAAGCTCGCATAGTAAACGAACCCATACAAATATTTGCTCCCAAAAGCAAAGCGGTAAAAGAATACCGCCAGCTAGTAACCGAACTCACTAAAATATAAAGTGTAATACAATTGTAATACAAAACTAAAACCTATGGCTAAAAAATTGCAAGAGCGAGCCCAAAAAAGCAAACTAAATATAGAACGCATCCCAGCGGAAAAGGTAGTACAAATCACTCGCACTGCTTACTCGCGAGTGCGAACTTTTCGTTTGGATGATGCTAGTTGGCATAATCTCACCAGTCTACTCGAAAAACTAAACCTGCAAAGCAGTCGCAAAATCAGTGCCAGCCGCTTAGTAAAAGCTCTAATTCAGTTAGGAGTAGAAAGTAAAACTGAGGAAGTGTTTCAGGCTCTGAGAGAGGTAGGGGTTTAGCGACTTTTTTGTTGGTTAGCTCCCTTCTACTATCGAAAAAAAACGCCAGTGGGCGAGGGAGAATGGGGGAAGGTAGAAAAAAAGAAATAATTAGCCTTTAACCCTTTAATCATTAAAAAAAACAAAAAAAAAGGGATTAAAAATAGTCAAAATCTAACAAATTCTTATATCCCTTATCATTCTCAGCAATAGTAAAAGTGTATTCCTTGCCCTCGGTCAAATCTATTCACCTATGCTCTGGCACTTGCGAAGCAAAGACAAAAACCCCGTCTAAATGTTCCAATTTCAAAACTAAATAACTGCGTAAATTCTTATCGGTCAATTCTTTTACTTCTAAAATCCGTGTTTTTATTTCTTGCTGATTTATTCATTTCGAATCTAGGTTGTTACTCATAAAAAATAATTATGCTAAATTTAACTTTAAACTTGCCTAAAACCTTAGAAAGTCAGTTAGAATATTTTTCTGCTGTTAATAAGCGTCCTATCGAGTTTTATGTGACCGAAGCTTTATTAGAATACTTGGAAAAAATTGCGGACTTTCGTATTGCTCTGGAAAGAATAAATGCTAAGAATAAATCTTATTACACTACCGAAGAACTTTTAAAAAGTTTAGAGCCAAAAAATGTATAAGGTTGTTTGGGAAAAGCGGGCTCAAAAAGACCTAAAAAAGATAGATTTTATTCTAGTTAAAAAGATTGTCGAAAAAGTAGAAACTTATTAGCCCAAGATCCGGTTAATATTGGTGAACCTTTGCGACACGACTATAAAGGACTTTTTCGTTTTCGTTTTGAGGATTACCGCGTTATTTATCAAATCGAACATCAGCAAATTTTGATAATTGTGATCGAAGTGGGTCATCGTCGAGAAATTTATCGCAAAAGATAGTTTTTTCTTTGCGGACTAAGTTGTTAATCAAAAGAATTGGTCTAACAGTAAAATTTTTCTTCATTTTTTTACTAATTGCTAGTTTCTGATTATTTATAATCACTCACCACAAATCATCTCATAAATAACGGTTTATTTTTAAAAAAACCGTAAAAGTTTAAATGTTATGATTGGACGCTGATGATTATTGTTTATAACCTCGATTTGTCTTTCAACTAGTGGTTTGATAGTTATCATTACTTCTTATCGTTCAGTTGGTTCAACTTGTTATCTGAAAAATTTAGGGGGGTGTACCGAAACGTTCGAAACGTTATATAAATGCAGTAGTTCTAGCGGTATAGCGTTTGTTTATTCTCTTCCTTGTCCTTATCCCTATTCTTACAATGGTGACGTTGTTCGTTATATGACAAGTGACACCTCAAATCCAAATTGCAATATCCAAAACTGTTACAATCGAAATTTTATTCAAGTATTAACTGGGATAATAATAACATCTTTCGCTAGTTTGTTTGCCGTTTTAAGTTCTTGTGTTCTCTCCATTAACTCCTTAAACATTCCAATTCCACGGCTTTCTTTAGAATGAAGGAGACCGGAAACGAATGTGGCAAACCAAGTAATGGCAGCAACGGTTCCAGCAAGTTCTGCAAATATTGAAACAATTTATTCGGATACTTTAGAATCAGGACAGAAATAAAAGAAGTTTATCCCTCCCCTAATCCCTAAACCTCCCTTCTTTCCAATACCGATTAAACTCTTTCCTCCGCGGTGCGGGCATGGCCCCTTTTCTAGTTTCTAAACACTCCCCGCACAAAATTTTCTCACTTACTTCTAACCCTCAAAAAACGGGATTGTGGCGATTCTTGGCTCTGCCATGCCTTCCCGCTCCTTTTAGCTCTCGCGAACAGTTCCCACAAAGAAAAATTTCCAACTTCTTTTTGCGAAAACCCACCGGACGCACTGCCCCTCACTCTTTCTCAAATTGCCTTTCCTCCAATTTCACCCCCGCTCTTATTTTCTCTTGCCTTTCACTAACTTTTTGCCCTGCTCGCTCTATTTCTTGGCTCGCTTCTTGCTCCTGCAAAAATCTCTCCTTAAATTCACTGGCTCACTCCTGGCGAGCCTCCTCCTCTAACCAGTCCGCAAATTTCTCACACTCAAACTCACCCTTGGCATTTTCCCAAGTTAAATCAAACTCAATTTCGCCCTGTTCGTCGATATCGAAACTATGCCACCGCCCACACCCCCCAAATTTCCGCGAGCAATTTATCGCCCCACTGATGAAAATGTTTTCAGGGATGTCTCAATTGAAAATCCCTAACTTTTCCTTTGCCATATTTTTGAACTAACGAAATGCTATCTTTCGCATACGTGTATAATCCCCTTTTTTCCAATAAACTTATTTTAAATATACCTTGGTCTGTCTTGGAGACCAATATATTTACATGAAAGATATTATATAAGTATTTTACCCTTACTAACCCTGTTTTATTCCCCCTATTGTCCCCCAGATAAATTATAAATCCCCCCAGACCCCCGGGCGAATTTTTTGGAGTTTAGTTTTGATTACAAAACTTCACTTTTTACTTAGGAGAAACTAGAATCTGATTTTGAAGTTGCTCTTCTAACCTTTCTAACTTTCTTTTCATTTGTTCCTCACGAAACCAGGCAAGTTGTTTCTGAATTCCACGAAGATTGCGAGACTGTTCTGAATTTAATTCTTTACCAAGACTTTCTTCTAAATTATCAATTGTTCTTTGCTGATTTTTTAGGTAAATACTTAGATTGTCATCATCGACATTAAAATTTTCTTGTTCTTGAATTAAGGAATCTAACAAAGAATTAACGTAATTATTCAAACTAGTCCTTAGTGATTCATTGGTTTCTTGCAAATCTTTTTTTTCTCTTTCTAAGGTTGAAATTTTGTCATTTAAAACCAAAATCTGACCCTTTAACTCCTCTAAACGTTGGTTAACTTTCATTTGAGCAGAAAATTGACTACCTTCAGAAAAAGAATCAACATTTGGGCTCTGAATAAAAGTTGATATAATTTCCTCTTGATTAATTTCTAGTTGACCTTGATAAGATCGAACAGGTCGACCTAACGAATAGGTACGTAAAAGGGGAGTGAGGGTTGAAGTAGCATTAGTTATCTCCGAATGAATAGAGGAAGATTCTTCACTTTGAGTCTCTTGAATTTCTTTTTCTTCTTTTTCTTTTTTTCAAATTTGTAAGTCATAATACTCTTTTCCTTTCCTATTTCTTTTCAGACAAGCTTTTAATTGTTTCTGAATCTGTCCTCACTCAGTCTCAGCAACACCATCTAACTGCAGTTTACTCAACTGATTATTAGAAAAACAAATTTCAATTAGACTTGGACAATTTAATATACTCAATTCAGTTAGCAAATTATCAGAACAGTGAACCACTTCTAACTTAGGACAGTTATTAATTGTCAATTTTGTTATTTCATTATGAGAACAGTTGATTTTTTTTAATTCAGTATAGTTCTCTACTTTCAAATCACCTTTTAAAATTCTTAGAAAAGGGGTTGAAATTTCTGTAACTTTGCTTTTATTAGGATATTCCTTTTCTAATCACTGTTGTGCGTTTACCATTTTTTATTATAGGTTAAAAATTCTCTTAAATCAAAAAACAGAAATAAAACGAAGAGAAACTATACCAATCAAAACAAGAGAACT
>CAJVPJ010000880.1:0-15168 GCA_910592205.1 Paraglomus occultum | reverse complement strand
CACGAGCTGCAGGAGGCCTGCCATGTCATCGTCTCTCATTTCGTAATCGCAAAGAACTACATCAAACCATCACGATCTGTCAACAAAACTGTTTTGATCATCTCAAGTTCTATCCTAGAATTCTCCACACTCGTGCTATGATATCTGATGACCCATTACATCCTCGACATAAAAATCCAAATACACATCCACCTCTCCACCATGAACATCGCAAAAAAAATAATTAATTGGCCCAACTTGGAAGGAAAAGCAAATAATGATTCTAAATTAGTATGGAATCGATCCAGACAACAGTGAACATTTATTTGGGTTTATGAGAAGAAACGTGTAACCCCTCACGAGAACCAAGTGGGGGGTGTTAACGTTTGTTCACTAGATCCGGGTGTTCGCACATTCTTAACATGGTGAGTTGGGGTTAGATATAATATTTTATTATTATAACATCTTAAACTAAGTTATTAATTTTCAGGTATTCGCCTACATATAGTTCTGGTTGTATTGGCAATGGTGATGCTCAAAGGATTGTTCGTCTCTCTCTTTGCCTTGACAACCTTATCTCCCGCACAGCTCAAGCACCCTCACGGAAATTCTATGCGCCGTGCATGAGACAACGTATTAAAAACCTCATTGATGAATGTCATCATCAAACCGCACTCTGGCTTGTTTGTAGCTTTGATGTCATCATAACTCCTCCTTTTAATAATAGCCGAATGGCTAGGAGACGACATCGTAAAATTAATAACAGAACGGTGCAAAAAATGATGACATGGGCTCATGGGAGATTTCGCGCAAGGCTGATTTCAAAGGCTGAAGAGTTTGGAAAGGAAGTTAAGATAGTTGGAGAGGCATATACAAGCAAGACATGTAGTCGTTGTGGGTGGATAAATCAGAATTTGGGGGAAAAAAAATATTTGAATGTAGTGAATGTCAACTTCGGATAGATAGAGATGTAAATGGCGCCCGTGGGATTTTTCTCCGGGCTTTGCTGGTTTTTAGATACGGATTAGACAATGAAATGATGTTGTCTAGCATTGTCTAGCAATGTCTATCTGAGTCTGATTGAAGCCATCCGTACAACACGACTCCGCTATATTTAGGTAGGACAAATTATCTTCATCAGCACGCGATAAAACCAGGCCCTTGTTTTCGGTCAAAACTTTTTTAATTTTATCGATTACAACGGAATTTTGATAATGTGTCTGTTCTGTGTAACTCTAACGTGAGATGATAAAGTGATCATGTGCATTTCGAATTTTCAAGAACATTTATTAAACTCGATAAATCGGACACGGCGGGTTGCGGCATCTGCTGTCGGCTTATCAAGGGATTCGACGTATCGAGAGAGGACTTTACATACAAAAGAACAAAGAATCTTTGTCCGACTTATCTACTAATGTTTATGTTTTGTCATCCATGTTTAGTTAATTCCCATGCTCAAATTCAACGGTCTTTCCACAACGATGATGTCATTGTGAAAGAGAGTAAAACACTGTATTGTAAAGCACAATGCGACGACGATCACTGTCGATGAGAATTTTCCACATTAGTGCATGAAAGACCTCGATAGGAATGTTCAAAAAAAAAAGGCTTGCCTTTTTTATATAATTAATATTGCGTATCATAAGACGAAACGCATATCGATACAACGCTTTAGAATGTTTGAACCTTTTTTCTTTTTTACACAAAACGATAACAAGACAGCAAGTGAGGTCTATGTCTTCGTATGCATCAATTATTGATTGTCTGATGATTACGCATACTTTAATCGCGCTATTGCCCGGGATGACTGATTAAATGCTGAGTTTATACACAATTCCAAAGGTGTAACTAGAATGTGACAGGAATTTTCAGACACGCGCACGACGAAAAAATGACAAGCAGTAACGGTCTATTCGTACGGAAGATGGGTAATACGGTCAAGTACAGCGTAATTAAACTAACGAAGAGTTTAAGCTGACAATTTCAGCGATCTTTTTCTTCAATATTAATGTCCCGTAATAGTGAAACCAAGTAGATCATCGAAATCCTAGAATTTCAGGTAGAGTTAACTTCAAATACCAGTCGAAGGTAATCAGTACTTATCTTATCCCTAAAATTTACTTTACTTGTTTGTTTGTAGATTAAGATGCAGTCTCTCCTCAAACTATAAACACAGCCCCGTATCATATGTTCTTCCATATTCAGCTGTCACGCTGTCCTTGACTTACGTAACACACAACGTTAACGCAAGTGCTACTCATGTGAACCCTAACAAGGACCAAATTAAAAAAAAAAGAACTTTGTCATTTCGCACCAATACTCGTAGGAATAACTCTTTGAACCTTGGACGACTCGTAGAATCAGCAACAAAGAGCAGTGACAATAACGGCGACAAGAAGACATACAACTACCATTGTCGAACCTTTACCTGTTCAGCGCAAAGCATTTTGTCTCTACCGCGTGCTGTCAGTTATTACTCATAATAACAAAGGGTTTAGATCCCGTTATCGACGATCAACGATTGGTATTTAATAAAGAACCTTCACTTCATACGTAACACACGTATCTCTATTATTCCCCTATATCACACATGGCAACGGTAGAACAGCAACCGCCCTCACCTTTCACTCCTCCAACATCCCCCCTATCTCCAGTCCCTCCCTCGCCAACTGCAGCCAGATCGCCTTCGCCCTCATCGTCAGTATTCGACGCGTTTCCCCTCGTTTCTGACGATCCCCCTGTACGTGCTTTATCCGCGGCACAGTATTATCTTATTCATGAGGCATACTATTCCACGCCTCTCCCGAACGATCTGCTGTTCCCGTGGTTGCATGGCGTAGACGGAAGAAGCACACAGCAAAATCAGTTTTTTGGTATTACCGAAATCCGAGTGCCTCCGCATAGAGGAGTAACTGTTGTATCTGCTGAAGGAACAGGTCAAAAGTGTCAGCTAATCGGTGCCGTATTGCCTGACGATATACTAAATTCTAATACGGGAAACGTGAGAGAGACGAGAGGTTTTTTGGACGTATATTGTGGTGAAGGAATTAACTTAAGGAATTTTAAGTGGCAAGTAGCAAAATATGCCACGGTTAGTGATATTATTGTATATGGAGAACACGGGCTGGATGAGAACGTATTGGAAATTGCGAAACAAGCCTCTCGTGCGCAATCATATCTACGCGAAACAAGACCAAATGGAATAGAGTATGAGACGTTTGTCATAATAGGTGAGATCAGAATTGAGTGAGTCAATTGAATTGACGAGGGTGATATTGTCGATAAGCATGCAATGCAGCGTACGTTTAAACGTGAAAACCGCTGCTACGCTTATCATCCATCATGCGCCCTAACTACACGTTTTGGATGTTTGTTATCGTCAATCGCATCAGTGGTTGTTAATAAGTCGTGTTACTCATTCCAATTACGTATATTCTAATTACATTCTTTGCAGAGCCTTTTTCTTACTTTGAAAAGGAATTCCCGGATCTCGTTTCGATAGACAGCCAAGGCTTCATACGTAACAAGATTAATTTCCTAGAACAAGAGCGAGAAGAAATGCGTTTACTAACTGCCGCCTTGGAAATCTCGACCAATGTTTGGGTGAATATCGATTTTCTACAAAGATTTGTTGTAGTTACTACAAAAGCGTATAATTTTATCAATCGATAGAAGTTTAGACGTTCATTGTTATTGACTAGAAATTTGATTCACTGATTATAATTTTCTTCTGCGGCTCAGCTCGGGAATTCACAAGACGTGCCTGTCCTAAAAGAGTGTGATCCTGCCGATTCAACAACTTCTCTCCTTGATGACAACCCTTATCAATTCTCCATCTGCATCGAAGCACATGACGTTGCTGATATGCCGACATCATCTGATCTCTCTATCGCTTCGTCCACTCTTCTTCGAACGTCTATTCCACCTGCTGCTCCTACAGAGATATGCAACTTGGATTGTATTTCAACATTTGCTAACGGAAATATTGACAGCGCAGGAGAACAATTGATAACTCTATGCGAATTTATTGATAAACAAGCAAATGAGTATGGACGAAGAGTGCTTATTCATTGTGCTGACGGATATACGGAAACGAGTATATTGGCATTGACATATTTGATGTATAAAGAACATTTACGGTTACCGGAAGCGTATTTGAAACTGCAAGAAACCAGGAGCTTTTTTGTCTACCATAATGATGTTCATGCTTTGATGCAAATAGAAAACCTTGTTTGGGAGCATAAACTATCCCGGAACGAGGAACAAGAAAAGAAAGAGGATATATATGCGAAACATTCTTGGTTCCGATCATCGTATTTCGAGGGGAGTTTTCCCAGTAGAATTCTACCTTTCTTGTATTTGGGTAACTTGTATCATGCATGTAATGGTGGAATGTTGAAAGCATTAGGGATAACGCACATTTTGTCTGTTGGAGAAGATGCTAGGTTGGACCCAACAGAGTTTAAAGTAAATCTTTTGGATAATTTATTTGACGATGGAATTGATAGCCTGTGGAAACATTTAGATGGATGTGTAAACTTTATTGGTAAGTAGAAGGGATATAAGTTGGGATGGAATTAAAAGAAGGGACACGATTTTTTGATTGGTATGAATGGATCAGGATGAAGAAGAGCATGGCGAATGAGAATCAGACGAATGCTCTAAGCGAAGATCATTCAATCTCACAATCAATTAAGATTACCAACCCACATTTTTTTTCTTTCATTACATCCAGAAAATGCCCGCGAAACCAACGGTAAGGTTCTGATTCACTGCCGTGTGGGTGTCTCACGCTCTGCCACAATTACAATTGCCTACATCATGCGCCACCTCAACCGTTCTCTTGTCTCATCTTATTTGTTCGTTCGTGCTCGTCGTTTGAATGTCATCATTCAACCGAACTTGAAATTCATGTATGAACTATTGCAATATGAGCAAAAATTAATGGGAAAGATGGGCATCAGTTGGGGCTGGTTGGCGAAAGAGATTCACACATTAAATATGTGTTATGTTGGGATTTGAAGAAGTATATGGCACATACATGTCTACAGGAAAACCTATGAGGAATGTATGCTCTGGAGAAGAAGTGGAGTTGATATCGTTAAATTTCTACATTATTTATGTGGCATAACTTGCATATGTGTGCAGCAATCTTTGAAGATATCCTATTGTTATACGTTTTGTTTTCCTAAATCTTCTATTCATTTTTACTCAGAATTCTATTTCGATGGCTTTATTGTGTCTCTCTCTGTATTGAGACAAATTTAAACACTTATAGATGACACGTCTATACGCATTGGGCTTGATGGTCTGATAGTTCTGTGTGTTGTCAGCGTGAACGTTAATTTATCTGGTATTATACTACCTAACTGTGATT
This sequence comes from Paraglomus occultum, assembly GCA_910592205.1. NCBI lineage: Eukaryota > Fungi > Glomeromycota > Glomeromycetes > Paraglomerales > Paraglomeraceae > Paraglomus > Paraglomus occultum. The sequence goes on along the minus strand of CAJVPJ010000880.1, from coordinate 9,812 downwards.
ATTGTATACTATATTATTCTTATCTCCACAAATAATATCGACATACTTTACGTCTGTTAAATATAGTAAATAACTGTGTCATAAATAAAATGTATGGGCTTGCCATGAGTTTAAAATGTTAATCGTCGCAATAATATTACGTAGATTCTTGCATTATGTTCTATAATGACTATACTCACAGTCACATTCGTCTTTAGCTAGAATTTCTTACATTGTGTGATCTTCTAACCGCAAGCGTCCAATATTTTGAAAGTAGATTCTGCCATTTCCTGGCGACCTTGGTATTTTTCTTTGATCGATACTTCTTCTTTTGCTCCAGATAGTTGCTTTCGTTTGTTACCTTGGAAACTTCCGCTACATTGTCAGTCAACGACGCGTTCATATTGTGTAAAACATGTTGATGAATCGCCTATCCAAGTCGCGAAAAAAAATACAAGTGATGATAACAACTAAATATAACGATGCGGTATAATTGTGAAGACCAAATTTTTTGTGGACGGAACGTCAGAGAAACATAATAATACGAATATGTCATGGATAGTGCGAATGGATCGTCGGTTGAGCGTAATAAAAAGCATTCAACTTTTTCAACACGAGTTAGGCCAAGGCAGTTACAGAAGCTACGCGCAACGGTTGATCTCCATATACACCAAGAATTATTCTTGTAAAAATACGGCTATTTTACTGGAAAAGTAACCGTGATTGGCTAAAAACCGAAAACACACGACTTTAAAAGAATAAAATAAGTTTAAGAATATTTATTGAGGAATGAACTATCATTTTGACAAGCAACATTCTAGTCTATTCCAAATACAGAATTAATAATGTTAATTTCGCAATTTAATATCAAAAGTTTACGTAGTATAATGGATCATTGGTAACAGAAAGACTGTTTTTTAATCCAAATTCACATCTCATAAAAATGCAACCGATCGTACGTTAAACTGTTATTAATTTTTATCTTCGTTATACTTCCAAATTACTTAAACATCTTAGTATTAGCCAGACTGGCAAAGCATCTCGAAAAGTGCTTCTGAAATTACGGGCTTAAATATTATTGAAAAGGCATGTGAGCTACATTGCAATATGGCTCTAATAATAAAATTATAATCTCAAGCTTGCCTATTAACATACCACGACATGCCGCGGTACAGCAATTAAAATGAGAGAATTAATATGTCTATAATGTCTGTTTATCGAATTTTAGCCGAATACTCAAGTTTTATTATTCTCTTAGACTTTTTTTTTGTACAATTAAATCGCAAAGTTATCGAGGGTTGTGTCTCTTTCACACCTCATTTTGTTTGATCGAAGTAGCATTAGTTTCACCATTATTTACATAGTCACGTTAAGTATAAAGTCTTGTGCTGACCCTGAGATATGCTAAGACGAGAGAACAATCAATTAGCCGACCTTAAGATTCAACCTTGGTTTGCCTGTTCACATAGTTAATATAAAACGGGCCAAATTTTTCGTACTCCTAATAGATGAATTGACAAGTCTCCATCCGTCGTATTTATCTTCTATCCGATCAATAGATTAATACTTCATTATTTAAATTCATAAAAGTCGCAGATTTTTGCGACATTTGTTTAAACTTTTTCTTTGATCAAAAGTTTGCTATAACGAAAGGTATCCTCTACTATTATTACAAATTTTGGATTGTCTGGGTTATTCGTATCAATCCATAATCCCTCACAGGAAAGAGATTGCAAGCGTTTGATCTGTTTTTCTACTGCCGTTCAAGTCAATCAGAATGGTGTTAACGTCCGCCTTTCGGCCGCCGTTTTCGTTTCATCTACATCCCTCCATAAGTGAAAAACCGCGACGGCCTTTAATTTGTTTTTCTATTTTATTTTTAATGTTAGGGCTACAACAAAAGAGCTTATGCAGCTCGAAAAAATTTTACCACAATGCGGGGTTGCTCGAACTTCTTTACAGAGAAATTAGTAATCGTGGTTGAGCCAAATAGAGATTATCGCTAGATTGCCGGAAATCTGACTGTCCTCAAAGTGGTCAATTTTTGCATATAATCATAGAAGCGCGCAATAACCTAATCACAGGTAGTCATTATTATTATTAACGTCTGTATCTGATAGCAACCAGCAATTTGGTTTCCAATGGAGCACTTTTATGGTATGCAGAAATTGATTGCGTTTGATACGAAATCGTGCAATAATTAATAACCACTGACGCATGTTTCAGTGATGAATTCTTTCATGTGCTGTAGAACACTTTTCTCGTGGACCTTTCACATGTCATTACCATGCGGATATGGTGATACAATATTGTGGCCAATTTTTCATTCCGCAAAAATTTGAATGCATTACCCGCCTTTAGCCAACCATCAACAAGTTCCCAGAAACGACCTTGATCAATCCGGTTTAATTGACTTGGAGAAAAAAATTATGACGAAAATGACAAATGGGGTTTAAGACTGACCTGTGGCGTTCAGCAGTTTGAGCCCTGAATTTTTGTGTTCACTGGTTTTTGTTTCAGCATGCTCCACCACATCTTATCACATCAAAACTATAATAATGTCTCATCTCGCAAAACGTCAAAAACTCGACAACGATACACATAAACCGACGGGAGACCAAACCACAAATGATGCGAGTGAATCTCTCCCGAGTCCTCCCCCCGCAAATGGAAGTCATTCACCCATAAAATGCTCGAACGAGCTGGCCGTCAATGCGGCAGTTGCAGGCTGGACTGCCGACTTGTATACACCAGGAAAATATCCGTTTAAGATCAACCCTCCGCCTGTTGGACGAGCAGTCCGAGTGTACTGCGACGGTATTTATGACGTGTTCCATGTGGGACACGCAAAATCGCTGGAACAGGCGAAGAAGTCTTTTCCAAACGTTTATCTGTTAGTTGGAGGTATGGACATAATTCGTTTTGTGAGGGGAAATGATATTTGCTAGAGAACAAAACGGACACATAAGTTATTGGGGTTTGTTGATGCTCGGAATATTAAATGCACAATTATAATATTATCCAACAGTTTGCGACGACGCAACCACACATGCCCGTAAGGGCAAAACCGTACTTACCGAGGATGAAAGAGTAGAATCAGTGCGACACTGTCGCTGGGTGGATGAAGTCATTCCCAACGCTCCTTGGATAATAGGAGAGGAATTTCTTGAAAAGCATCAAGTAATTACTCGCTCTTTCAATAATTTGTTTGGAGTATCCTACAAACATTCAGCCCTAATCCACGATTTTTGCTTTATAGATTGACTTCGTCGCCCACGACGATATTCCGTATGCATCAGGGGACCAGGATGATATATACCGATTCGTAAAGGCACAAGGGAAATTTCTCCCAACCAAACGGACAGAAGGAATATCAACGTCCGATTTAATCACCCGGATCGTTAAAGATTACGATCAATATGTTAGGAGGAATCTTGAGAGAGGGTTTACTCCCAAGGAATTGAATATTGGGTTCTTAAAAGTATGTGTTTTCGCGTGTACGAAGCTTGACGATATCAATTTAATGTTGCTGTTATTTTACTTGGTATTTTCAAAGTTAACTCGTTCCGTTGCTTTTACAAGGAACAAGAGCTCAACGTGAAGAAATCATTGTCAGATATTCAACAAAATTGGCATGGGGTGAAGGAAGATCTCTCGGGTTTAAGAAGTGATGTTAAACAAACATTCGCCGTATGGGAAGAGAGAAGTCAAGAGTTTGTTCGTGGGTTTGCTGGGCTCTTTGGGGCTGACTCTGTATTGGTTAGTATATACAACATGTAGCTGTTTGATTCGACGTTGGTTACTGGTCTAATTGATAATTTCGAAATCTAGGATAAGTTATTGGGACGTCTTTCCCCGAGAAGACCCATTCAAGACGGAAATGTCAGTAGTGGTGGCAATTCTAGCGAAGACTCGCAACCGACGTCTCCGATTTACGATCAAGATTCGATGGAACAAAGATCGTGGCGTTCGCGGAAATCACCCGTTAAACACGTAATTAGTTTATGGAGGCGCGACTCATCCCCTTCGTAGATCAGCGCTCTTACCAAATCTCTCACACATATAATTTATTTAAAATACCAACATATCTGATTTTGCATATGGTAGTAGACAACATTGCGATGTCTCGTAATCACGTCGCAAGATTCACAATAAATTGCCCTCGGGATGCACTATTAAAATTGTTGTTTTTGTTGTATTATTGTTATTATGAGGCTCGTATATACGCAATTACTCACTTGCGATTTTACTTGAGCTGAGAATGTAAAGTCGCTTGCGTTCATTAGCCTTTATTATTATGGGTGCGCCCCATGAACGATGCATCACGTGATACGATTAACTATTGCGCGTTTATTAATTGCTCTAGTATTAATATAATTCTGTAATTACTTGCTCTTGCAAATTAAGAACGATTGTACGATCACCAGGCTGTAAAAAGCTATCATTCGATACTTAAAATCATGATGTCGACTGTAAGATATACAAACGTGCATATGTATTTTTGTACCATCATAAATTAAGTAAAGTCTACTTTAATGTAAATTCGATGAGGGGTCTATTCACAAACGGATGTATTGCATCCTTGTCTTTCCTTGGTTACTTTACAGGAGAGTGATGTGATAATAAAGATCATTACACTTCTGAGGCGCGTTATTACGCCTGATTAACACATCCCCCCTGATTACGGCTAACGGTCGTATTGATAGGAAAGGTCGGGCTAGTATTTATTTATGTCCGTTGGTGGCTGACGTACAACAAGATAACAATCGTTTTATCTCGCTATTTTATCGAGTCGAATTCGAATTTGTCAATTTATATCTGTCTCCACTGTTTACATAAAACTTTCAAATCAGGGTTTTCACGCAAAAGCACCCAAGCTATTTACTTTAGATTCATAGCCACGAAAATATAAACAAAAACCATGCATAAAGGCATATATGCACGTCCATCACACTTACTTACACAGTTAACATGTAAGTCTAAGCAATAATAAATACCCCAAAAAAATTATTATTTATTATATACATTGTTCTTTATTAGAGTTGGCTAGTGTTTCTAATGTTGTAATCACATCAGCGCAAGCATCTCTTATTAGTCCTGTCCTCTTACCGCTTGACAGTCGTTGCATTATAATGCTAGAGATCAGGTTCACACTGTAATGAAATAATAAATGATGTTAATAAAACCTGGTTATCATCTTAACTTAATTAAATAGTTTCCCGAGGATCCTTTGCGACTTACTCATCTAATCCATAATCTACGTTAATCACACATGACACACCATCCATAGCAGGATATTCAATAATACTATCAGGCCTAAAAATGAAATCAACAAAAAAGTCCGTTCGCAATTCTGCATTAATAAACTCGGCTGTGACGCGAAGCACGACTGAGTTGCCCTTGCTCTCGGATATTGCTTCTCCTGAATGTATTGTGATTGGACACTTCTTGCGTATAGTGGAGATCTCTTCATATAATAAATTTGCTTTTTCCCAATATGAGGTTATCAATTGAACTAGTTCAGGAGTCTAATTGATTAGATAAAATCGTGCGGGTTTCAGTTGAATATAATCATACATTTAACTATAATGATTGTGTTACCTTTTCCTTGGTTACCGGACAAGGATATGACTTTGTGAGGTATTTGAGACTGGATAGCGCTATATCATACTACATAACGAAACATCAAGTTAATATCAAAGCAAAATTTACAAACAGCAAATTCTTGAGTAAAATCATCACCTACAAACTGCTTATTCATTGAATTTTCGTCAAGAGACACAAGAGACAAATCGAAATTACAAGTTTGAGATTGCTTATAATTGACTACAAGTCGTAATTTTTTGTTGTAAATAATATCGAGAACTTGTGATGACATTTTATGAGGCATCCATTTTGACTTTTCAATAACCTCTCCCAACTTGGCTGAAAAAATTGAAGTTAATATTAGGAACATAATCAAACAACTAAGGCTAATTTTACACTTACTACAAAAGCCATCAAGTACTTTCTTAGTATAACGACGCGTCGCTTTAATCAGCTTATACGCATCATCCAATGCCTGCACACGAACGTTCTCATTCAATACATATCAAATGTACGCTATCTACATCGTAACACAATACTTAAGCATGGGTCAGGAAAATACCTCTTTCTTTTCCGCTATCTCCTTCCTTAAGTTTTCGTTTACTTGTTTCTGAATAGTGATAGTGTCACAGACTTGATCTAAGTCTTTCTGTCTCTTTCGAATCTGTACATCTTGCTCTTCTATCGCTTCTTCCAAATTCTTGAGTTGTTCATGATCACAATTTACGATTTGCTCATATCTTGATTTGGCATTACATAAAGTTGATGACAATTGTTGAGAATAAAGACGCAACTTTGGTAATAAATCATTTGATTCTTGTATTAGTCGAGTGACCATTTCCTTGTCCTATTTGTAAATACAATAATGAATAAATATTAATAATTTATAATTATAATTATTCATTGTTTTCGTATAAAGGTTCACCTTTTTCAACGTTTCAAAATACTCGTTCAGTTGATCTTTTACACTCGCAATACCAGATTCTCTCCACTCGTACCAATCTTTCTTTGCAATTAAGTTCCATCGCTTTTTTATTAATCGCAATCTTTGCTATAAAACAAAAAAAAGTAAATGATAATTTTCTTTCACAATATAAAACATTACGTATACGCACTTTTATAAGATGTTGTGTGTGTGGCGGGAGAGACACTATTTCATTGAAAAGAGAGAGAACTTCCGTGTCGTTCACAATATTTTCAATGGCATTTTGAAGTTCCGTATTAGATTTATTGAGTAACTGATAGCCCTATAACATATAGAATAACGTAGGAGACAAATTAGATAAATAATAACACCAAGCAGACAACGACTTTTTTTAGTGAAGTAAAGTTTGATAGAAATTTATACTATTCGCGTAAATGGCTATCGCCTTACTCACAGATTCAAAAAGTTTCAGCTGAGGTAACATACACGCAATGGACGCGGCATCGACAAGGGTTGGTGTGGTAGTTGCAGCTGCATTCCCTTTTACAATAAGACGAAATCATCGATGAGAAAAATCAAAAAATTACGGCATATTCTAACCGTACTTACCATTCTCGAAAATAGTTTCTCTTCGCTTATTAAAATGGGCACCTGCAAATATGATATCTAACTTGTCCAATATTTCTTTCATAGATAACAGAGGCAATAGTGATATGATATCCTCATGATCTCGAATGTCTTGTTCCTCTTCCTTCTTTTCCTCCTCTTCCTCCTCTCCTTCCTCCTTTTTGATAAAATCTCGCAACGTATCCAATTTAACTTCGTCGTTTTCGGCTTTAGATTCGCACTCCATCAGTCCTCCTTCGCATTCAACGATTTCCATATCGATGGCGGCGGTTATAGTAAACTCACGCGTACCCCCCTCACACTCTACAATATCCATATCTGCAGGAACAGTTATCGTGAAATCGCGCTGACCGCCACCGGATTCAATACCATTTATGTTATCGCTGTCCACGTTACATTTAACAAGTTCCATGTCAACCGGAGTAGTAATCGTGAAATCACGTTTAACATTTGCGCATTCGACGATGTCCATATCTGCAGGAACAGTTATCGTGAAATCGCGCTGACCGCCACCGGATTCAATACCATTTATGTTATCGCTCTCCACATTACATTTAACAAGTTCCATATCAACCGGAGTAGTAATCGTGAAATCACGTTTAACATTTGCGCATTCGACAATATCCATATCGACTGGAGTAATAATCGTATGATCGCGCAAATCGCCTTCGACAGTATTCGTATCAACGGGAGCGGTATTTGCACTTTCATGAGCATCCCCACTAGACTTGAAAAGGTCTATATCGATAGGCGCAGTAACCGCAATGTCGTGTAAATCTGGATCGTTTGCGTTGTCTTGCTCAAACAGACTGTAATTATTCAAATTAAATAATTAATTGCTTTAAACAATAACGGGTCAAGTTTGTTACAGTAAATACAAAAATGCATACCGCACGTGTGCTGTATCCGCAAAGCTAACTCTACGAAGTGATTTCCGTCTTGATTTCGACTCGACTTCTCTTAATATGGCATATGAGCAGTTGTTGAGTAATAGGCAATTTGATGCAAACAAACTCGCTTAAATCAGATCAAACAGTTCTAGATCGCTCTCTACCTGACAGCATCATCAAAATCCAGACGCGTAACAGTCCCCGGATCATCAAACATAGGACCATAAGTGATAAGAGGATCATTGTTTTGAAATATAGCCGTGAGATCGGTTAGCGTGTTATCGGTTGGAGCCTGTTTCAGACAACTCTTTTTAGGATCCTGGTGTTAAGAAATAATATCATTAGTAAGAGCGATTGCAAGATGCGGCCACTGTATCGACCTTCAGGCGTATCAAACTTATAATCTTTATTTATCTTGATTTTTACTAAACATCATTCTCAGTTGTTACTCACTAAAGACGTCCTCCGTGTTTCACTCAGCCGTCTTTTACTGACTGCATTCTCAGCTATTTTCTGTAATCGGGGGGAACGTCTTATTCCCGGTGAGCCTGGCTGTGGTGACTTGCCCATTATTGAAATAATCCGAGTTTTGAAGCGGTGAGCCGCACTCTATTGTTTCGAAACGCGTAAATTTGTGGTATATCTCATGTGACTAAATTACGTGATATTCTCCCAGATCGGCAACTATACCAAATTTAGTATTAAGCGTGTAAGTCACAAGACAAGCCATAAATACGTAGAGAAACTCGGTAAGTCGGACACGGGCATGGCCGTCCGACCAAGAAACCCGACTTACGAAAAAAAAAGAAAAGGGTAGTAGTAGAGCAATTTTGTCCGACTTACCGTGTACCGCAAAAACTTGTACGATTTGTGATTCGTAACCTTGTGCAGTCCGTTGTCAGAACATTTATATAAAGCCGTTCTACTTATTTACTTAAATTCTCCTCACAGCCCTTAAAAATAGATTATTAGTATGTGCCTTCATAAATGCGGAAGGCTAGAATCGTCGATGTTAGTTTAGCAATTGACAACTTGATTTAATCTCCTCTGTTGTATATATATATAATTTAATGGATTTGTACTCGGAGATTATGGAAATAACGTCAAAGTCGTTACCGCTATTTGCAAATTATATAAATTCTACGATAATATTAGTATTATGAAATAGCCGCTTACATAATTCTACCGCTGATATTATTATAATTAACCATACTAATACTGCCAGACAGAATGTCTTATCGGCATAGCGCTAGTTTAAATTACTTCTCTCAGGTTATTTAGTTTAATTGCTTTGAATTTTTAAATTAAAACGAACCCGTTAGCAACTGTCCTGCTGCTAATTGTTCGCATTAGATTTACCAACAGATAATATCTGTAGAAATTGATAATAGCGGTTTTGACGGCTGGCGCTTGTTTGTCTTCATATAATAATAAATATAATATTACAATTATGGTAGTATTAGCAATCCAAAGTATTAAATGCATATTTACAATAAAACTACCTTCAGACACTAATCACTGCCTTAATATTAATTAAGTAAACACATTATTAAACTCATATAATTCAGCCAAAGTTGAACACAGTGCTCTCGGGTAATTGAACATGACAGCAGATTCTCTCGTGGTTAAATATGTCATTTTTATTTTATCTTTTTGGCAGTACTTGTTATTATTTTTTTATTGTTATTAAGATATATATTAATAATAACTAGTGTATAATATTATTAGTATCATTGCTATTAAGACCAATATTAAATTTACATGTGGTAAATTATAATCTATATAATGGGTAGATAAATAAATAA
>CAJVPJ010000879.1:0-15182 GCA_910592205.1 Paraglomus occultum | reverse complement strand
GCATTTTGCAACAATCTGATCGTATTGTTTTACGTATATAGAGTAATCATCTAAACAATACTGCACGCCAGTGATGTACGTTACCATCTTTGAATTTTCTTAGTCATGCATGGCGTTAGACTATTCTTGGAACAGATCTTTGTTCCAAGCGCTTGTCCAATCATTGTAAGTAAATTGTTATTATCTGTTTATAGCGAATTTGGTAAGAAAATTTATCAGAACAGCCTATTTGGTTACCAATTGATTATAGTGAAAACTTTATTACGTCTGAAATTCGCATTACATCAACAAATTGTTAGGGGAAGACAACAATACAACAAATGATTTATCCGTTCGCTGATTCATAAGTTGAAAGGAGATGGAAAAAACAATGACCGGAAATCGTCAACTGCAACAAATGATTTATCCGTCCGCTGATTCATAAGTTGAAAGGTGATGGGCAAAAACAATGACCAGAAATCGTCAACTGCACTCTTGGACTGACCATGGAAAAAGAAAGCGATGAAGTAACCAGAAAGGAGGCTATTGAGTGTCTTGAAGGAAATGTATGGAAACTGAAATTTTCGATAATATACGTATTTGACAGTTGCTTATTTATTTATATTTGTTGATACTTGCTCAGTGATGAAAATTTCCTAATCTATTAACTTATTTTTTCTTTAATCTTATAATACATTAGACGAGAAAAGTACAGTCTCAAATGGAGCATTCAATGACATCTATAAGATAAGTTATCTACCCATTAAAAAATAAAAATTACTGTTCAGATTTGTAGTTGAGTTTCGTCGTCCTGTTTATATGTGCGACATTTTCATCGATGAATACATATGGTGTATTGCTTTTATTGTGAATATAATAATCGCGCGACTTTGGATATAGTGAAATATTATAATCTCCGTTATAACAAAACTTTGGGTTACAAGAAACTTTGGACTAGGAAGATCTTGTTCGGACCAGACTAACTGTGTAGATGTTTTAAGCCAGAGGTATGGGTATTCACACATCTTGACGATCTCGTCTTTTGCAGAAGACATTTCATACCTACCATTCCGTAAAAAGAAGGTCAACGTTCAACGAAGCAGAATTCGTTAATGCAAAATATGGTAGAACCGACATTCTGCAGCTCTGAAGGTTTCACAAATGAACCGTCACGATTCACTTTTATATCAATACAGTTTCTAATGGCTGTTTTTGAAGACAATGGCTTGGTATGTATAAATAACACAGCGGATGACACAGCATCATGTTTCTGTTTATTTTCTCTCTGACGCCACTCCAACCAATCCCCAGCAATAGTAATTGAAGGGAACAATAAGCTTGCATTTGTAAAAATAACGCTTGGGTCTATCGAAACATACAAATATTGTTGACAAGCCTATTACGTACAAGGGATGCTTACCATAATGTCTCTCGCAATATAAATAGTTTGTCAAAGACGTTCGGATCGAGTCCATCTTGGTGATTGAATTATTAGATATCGTGTTTACAAGCGCAATTACGATTGTTTGCTAATTTAACTTATTTATTGTAGCATTTAGTTTTGAACCAACGAATTTTCTCATTCATATTAAGACTTTCGCCGACTTTCCACGAACAATGTAATCCAATACTTGGAGTTATCTTAATCTATAAAGTACGTTGCTTAAATTGATAATACGGGAAATTTGCACAAAAATCATTTCAATATGCGCAAGCCGAATGCGTATGTCAGGTCGAAGTATAATTTGTATACGATATCCACGCAAGCGTCTCGCTTAGGAAAATGGACTGCAAAACGAGAAAAACGCTCCTCCGTCCGTTTAGAAGTTAGAAATGGGCAAATCAAATGTCCTTTCACACGGTTTACATGATCTTGGCGCTCAGGCATACACTTCGCCTCAAAAGTCACCGACCACCCCCTACATTTGCAATTAATGAGAATATTGGCATAACGAGTAATGCAATCACAGAATTTAGCGCACCATGTGCACAAAAATTGTAACATATTAGATGGTAAAGCTACGAAAAACGGTAAATATTAGATTACGCGACTCGAATATTAATTAAAAAATCGGTAAAAATTAATCCACATATAAATTCACACAAATTAAAAGTGCAGAGGAAGAGTATCAGACTCATAAAATGTTGCCCGAATATCTTGTCTACGAGGGCAGAAGAAAAGTCGACAACTACTCACAGGCTGCTGCATATATGCAAGAGACACTTCTTCTTCGTTGAGAAATCGAATTCTGAGTCTATAGTCAGCTAATTAAAATCAAATGCAAATATAGTCATTACCGTAAATTTAATACTGAAACAACCAAATTGTCGTTAATAAATATTATATTAAACGAACCATGAAGCTAGATGATTCGAATATATAAGAAAAAGGTTGAGATTCTCTAACAATGATGAGTTCGAAACTTTGATTGGTTCTTTACATATAAGGATTTAATCTGGAGTAACGCCAGCAGCTCCAATCCTAATTTCATGACCAGAATTGAGGCATTAAAAGTAGACTTACACCTGACGTCACTTGGAATATTTTTGCGTTGGCTTACGGTCGATAATAACGTTAAACAACAAATACTCATGCAACGTTGCTCTTTTCGCTCACATTGTAAGTGCTTACGGGTAATGAGCAATATGTTTATGAGTTAAGTCACGTTTTACTGTTAGACGAGACGCTTTGATGGCTTTTGGGACACAATATGTGAATCATAATAACGAGGAAGGTTAAAAGTTTAATAGTCGACTACTGGATCGTGTTTTAACTTTCGTATTGGATCATAACAAAAGCGTTGCATTATCATCAACGAGAAGACTGTCAAATAATCTATAATGAAGATGAAGATTGCGTATATAAGTGTGTTCAGGTAAAGATACAATCTGCATATAGCTACATAATTGGTACTGTAAGACAAACTTTCTTTTCCGGCTTCTCACAAATGTTTAATGCAATATAGAACAATTATGGAAATAACGTTACAGAATGTGAAGACGAATATTGCGTATATAAGTGACGTTTAGGTAAAGATACTGTACTACTAATAGACACAGTAAACTATCTTTTCTTTTCCGACTTTTAACAAATATTCTATATAACAATATAGAACAATTATGGAAACAACGTTACAGAATGAAGACGAATACATAATAAGACAAACCTTTCTTTTCTGACTTTTTGTGACGACGACAAACTGAAATAAAGTGACATCATTACGTTGTTGAATGTTTATCCATTCACGCGCGCAAATGTATTTCCTCTGTTCACGAATGTGTTGATCTCGAGCTTACAGTTTATATTATTTTATCGTAGAAATGTAACAAACAAATAAGTATCTTAATTCGAAGTTGTATACTCTATATATACTGCAACGGTAACCGTTTGTATTGCATAATAATATAATTTGAAATTTTATTGTTTCGATATAATGGATAGTTTCTCTATTATTATCAATAAAAATTGCCGTAAAAAAAGCTTTAATTATGTATGGTTTTAGCGTCACGCTCATAGCGCGCAAAGCAAATTGTTCAGAATAAGTGGATATTTATAATGTTTTTCAATAATTATGTAGTTCAATGTTAGTAATTTGATTACTTTTTATTGGGGGCGCGTATAAGTATATGCTGGTTTTCAACGTTTGGTCACGACTTTGATACTAAGTGTAAGTCTGCTGTTAATGCCTCCATTCTGGTCATGAAATTAGGATTGGAGCGGCTGGCGTTACTACAGATTAAATCCTTATATGTAAAGAACCAATCAGAGGTTTCGAAGAAATCGTGGGGTGCGGTGATTTTGTTGTTTTTCTGACTCCTCGTACTGTTCCTATTAATCAGCAAAATTTTCTGAATTGTTAGAGGATAATAAACCTAATTTTTTTTATACTATTTGCGCCAATCACATCGTGGGGTTTTGGAGGCACTGTGTAACTTTTTTGCATTTGTGGGATGCGGAAAGAGATACATTAATTTGTTAACAATTAACAAAATGCAAGCATTCGGTAAGACACAATGTTCGATTACCTTAATTTATTTTTAGAACAAATGTACTTTGTGTGGACTGAGATAATAAATCTTACTTGTTGATCGGAATGGGGTATGTGAACGTTTTGCGCTCAATCGTAACTGTAATGCCCAGTTGCGTCAATGCTACAATAAGCTTTACCTCTTGTTTTTAAATGCTCATTTACTAATTTTCTCTGTTGTTCTGCTAATTTCGTATTTTTGTTGTAATAGTTTTTCTCTAATTTAGCCTTAACTAAATGTTCTTTATACTTTTTTAGCAAGTCTCTCGCTTCTTCTTCCTTACGAGCATTATACTGTAAGCCATTCCGAAAATGTTGACACGTGTCACATAAGTCTGTTCCCGGACTCATAATTTGAATATAAGGTGTGTTAATTGATGCCATAACTTGCGAAACGCATCATATTTTAACAATTTCAACGTGCTATTGTTTCAAGACCTGCAATATAATCACGATAGACCGATTGTTACTCGTTTCAGCTGGTAGTGGCGTAAGCGATTGAGTAATTTTCTACCGGAACTTGGTAATCCATGTATTTCAGCATAATTTTCGAGAAAATTCTTCATGACGGTAGCAATCGTTATATCAGTAGTATTTTAGTTTTTCACCGTGGCATTCTTTTTACACCCGCGGTAGAAGACCATTCTTAAGCAGATAATTTCGGGTATTTTCAAAGTAATTGCGGCCAATACCAAGCCTATTGAGATAGACTTTTTGACAAATAGGGGTATTGCGATTTCAGCAGTAAACAGTTCTATTGTTAACGCGAGTCTTGTTCTTGAGACTTCTGCTAGTACTGATCACTCCCGTCCATGGACTTGAGTTGAGTTATTAAAAAAATGTCTTGTTCTGATTTTGTTAGTCTTTGCGCAATTCAGCAAATTTCTTTTTGGGCAGCTTGGCCAAGCAACCACAACCACAGTCTACTTCTAAAAATTGGAGAGCTTTTTCGTATTCATTTATAATTATGTCGTCTACCATATATTATATATATATATATATACGCACAGTTTGTCTGATTTTGTTAATATTGTGTATTTATTATGTATTATACATAGAAGTAGTCGCGTATATAAAATTAAAATATATGAAACTTATCTATATTAGATCTACTATGGAGCCTAAAGATTATAGTACTTTACGCTCTCTTTTAAAGCAAGAGCAAGGCGAGAAAATTGCGCCATACATTTTTAAAATATCTGACATTAAGGCTACTAAACAATATTTATTTACCAAGAGGAAAGACCGGGAAAAGTTCTTAAACGGACGTTGGACAAACTCCTTCTAGAGCCAAGGAAAAAAAGAAAAATAAAGAAATAAGAGTGCTGTTATGGGGAGGATATTTCCTATGCATAAAATTTTATGCGAGAACAATTGCGTTTTTTTTAACGCAGTTTGGGCGTAAAGCTTCTCCGATATTTCGTGTTTGCTCCGAATTCCGCAGTAAAGCACTACACCCATTATAGTTAGTAATTGCTTGCGGCTTGCCTTTTTATGACGATGTCATGAGCACATTTGTGTCGGTAATTTCGATGAGTTTGTCTGCGAGATGGAGGGTGTTTGAGCAAAGCGCCTTAACGCTTGTACTAAGGACTAAAAAATTAAGAAGTTACTTGGCATTTATAGCAGGCATTTTTGCCAAACGACGAGTTACCTCACACAAAATGTTATAGAGGTGCTCACCACATAATAACAATAATGGGTCAAGCGATGACTTCTTGAATACATTATCAACTCTTTATATCCTAATTACTTTTTTTTTCTTGCGATTTTTCTTTTGCTGGTGATAGTTGTCAGCGGGCCAAGAAGTGGCATAGGGTCAGGCCAATGTTACTGTAACTCCAAACGCAAAGCTAGAAATTTCCATTACTACTACGGGCACGTCACGTCAGTGCATTATTTTGTCCAGCAGTGGAAACAGATTCTTTTATTAGTTCTGGTCGCACTGTTCTATTGTGAATTTCATGTAAATTAATTTCATATTATTATATTACATTTTTATATTAATAGGGATAGTCGTATATTAATACGATACGTTGTAAATATGTTTCTACTGAATCGGGGTGACGTTAATAAATGTGAGAGTAGAAGGCATCTTGGATATAGGGGACCTTTGTGTGTTTAACTACATGATGCAGCAGTTGTGTTGAGAGCTGAAAAAGGCACTCCGATTATCTGACCTTTTTTTGGGACCACTGGGGGCCCAGCAGAAAAACTCTTAAAAAATGATGAGTGACCAAATACAATAGGGTTTCACTCTTCCGCTGCGTCTCTCAGTAAAAACCATCCATCCACTCTCTTCTGCAATAAAACCAGCCATCTACTTAAAGTCACCGCCGTCAGAGAAGACGTGTGCGGGCCAAAGATCGACCGGTAAGTCACACAGATATCCCTATATATTCGTATTGCCGCTAGCGCCAAGTTTTGCTTCCTTCTCGTCTTTTATTTATTCATTATATATTCATATGCTTATGACACATCAAGATCTCGTACCATGCCGCCAACAGAACGAAGAAAAGCAACAAATTTCACCAAAAATTCTCGCGGGTGCAACAGGAGAAAGAAAATGAGCGGTCAATGTATGTTTTGACGCGATTCGAATGATCGACGAAAATTTAGTCGACAATTTGCACATTTATGCAGTTCGCTCCTCCCATTTCTTTCTACCACCTATCGATCTATCTATGCATTTATCTGTGCTCGCATCACAACGTATTCTCAGCATGTCTCTACACCAGCGATCTCCATAGTGTTCCTTACAACACGATGAGCTTCGAAAATCTTAGTCGATGTTTATACACCTTCTATTTGTGCATCACACTAAGTGGAACTTAATTATAAGTCCGATGGAAGGGGTGGAAGAGTCGGGAGAAACTATTACTCTCAATTGCCTGGTTCTCGGGGACCATCCTGAAGATGATGTTTTCCCAATCACTATTGCTATGCACAAGACAATCGAAGAGCTCAAGAAATTTATCGCGGTGGAGAAACACGCCACGTTTTCAGAGGCCAACAGGCTTAGGCCCTGGAAAGTCAGTATTCCTCCTGATAACGATGAACAAATGACTACTCTTCTCCAAGCGGCTGATGCTTTTTCTCGAGAGGGCAAAATTGGCAATATCTTATCAAAAATCAACTTAAAAGCGAAAAATTGCGGTCTGTTAATAAGATTGATGATTACTGGGTTGACAAATTGCCCGATATCACAGATGACGGATTGTTAACGAAGATGGTGCTTGATAGGCATATTCACGTCCTTATCGAACACCCGGCCGGTAAGTAGTTTTAGCATAACTTCACACTGCTATTTTGCTTCTTAGCCGCTCACGATTCTCTAATATCATTTATATTTCATTTCATCTGTCATCCGACCTTCCCTGTTTCTCCTCAACGAATGCAGAGCGGGGATCTCCGACGAAAAGACGTCGTTTAGACGAGGGCTGGCAATCATACATTGCTGCCGATGGCCAACCCGTGGATCTGCCACCCAAAATGATCAAGATGCTCATGAGCAACAAGTTCAAGCCTGATCCTCGCTTGGCTTTCTCCCCTCTGTTGAATGTGCAAGCAGGCACTCAGATTACGATTACGACGATGAATGTTGGTCAAGATCCGAAGCACTTCAAAGATGGTTACCAGGGCTCCCAATTCTTTGTTACCGAGCAGATGATGGATATTTGGAATACGCTTGCGAGTGATAGTGACACCTCAATCAAAAAGGTCTTGTCTGGCCCAATGGGTGTAGGAAAATCGTATCTCGCCTGGTTCCTCGCTGCCAAGGCTTGGCGAGCTTGTGCTCTACATAGCTGATGCATCCCTTTTGAACCTCGGCACAAATAGGAAATCTGAACAGGCGATCTGTGAATACTTTTTAGCACTCAATAAGGATATTCTGACTTCTGCTGAGCTTCGTTTATTAGTGGAATACGCCAAAGTGATAAAGCATCTGTTATAGAAGCCTGTGCTTCAACAATCTTTGCAGATATCCTCAAACAAAAAACGCGCAAAGTATTCCTTATCGTCGACGAGCATGGCGCGCTGTTCAACACTGATCCTCCAGTGGTCGACCAGCTCAGAGTTTTACCACCTCTAAAGATGCTTGCCTTTTGGGATGAGGCAATGAAGGGGACACGCTGATCCTGACGGGCACTGCTCATGCAAGATTTGATGCTTACTTTGTAGATCGATGCTACCTCGAATATGTTGGTCCATTGTCGTCATCAATTTTCGACCAGTTGCTGGCTGCAGTCGTCAACCATTTTCATCCAAATGTCGGTAATTATTTACCTGCAATCGCGAACGAAATATTGAGGATCACCAATCGTGTGTCGCGTGAACTCGTAAATTTAACCAAGAAAATTGGAACCGCTTCTCTTACCCTAGATGAGGTCAAGGCGAGATTGAAAAAATTCGAAAAGGACCGACAAAATAAATTTTTTGATAAGGCGAAGACTCAT
Source organism: Paraglomus occultum (assembly GCA_910592205.1). NCBI lineage: Eukaryota > Fungi > Glomeromycota > Glomeromycetes > Paraglomerales > Paraglomeraceae > Paraglomus > Paraglomus occultum. Next base: position 6,718 of record CAJVPJ010000879.1, on the reverse strand, counting down.
TACGATTCTCTCTCTGGAACCTCAAAGGAAGACACCCGTCTGGCCCTTGCGGATATGTTCCTACCCGGCGAAACGCGAGTCACCGAGTATTCGATTGGCGGTTTCTGGATCTTGGGATAGTGTATCGGTACACGGCTAAAGGATCGGTGCTGCACAATCCGATCTGTCCAGCTGCCAAAGAAGCACTTTTGGACTTGTACAAACGCTGTCCGCTACTTGTAGCTTATTGCTATGCCCTCGCTAGTGACAAGTTTGACCCTATGCAATTTGAAGATGTCTTATTCCAGCAACTTATACGCCTTCCCAATATAGTGCTTCAAATAACAGACCTAAATGGAAAACACCCCTTAGATATGCGTTTGACTATTGAAAGGTTTGATTTGCTCCAGCAACCACCTGAATACTTCGACGGGAATGCTATTGCGTTGCTACCGCGGATATCCGCGGTTTGATTTTATTCATGGCCGCTACAATTTTTTTTTACTTATTCCCGCTTTCACTAATCCATTAAATTCCTTCTACTTCAAGACACATGACGTAAACACGGCAAAAATCGAGAATGCTTTCGACCGAGATTCCAGTAATAAGAATCAAATAGAATACTACCTGGATGCCGCGTTTGGTGGTACCCATAAGCCTGAAATCGTCACATCCACTTACACTCCCGGGTCGAAAAATAAGAAGAAGATAAGCCCGGCAAACCAATTCAAGTCAAGATTCGAAAAATGGTTCTCCCTGCCCAGAGTTTAAGATCGTTTACATTCATGGCAGTCCAGGCGCAGCAAGCCACCACCAAACGGTTAAAGAATACCCGGGATCTCCTATAGGCGAAGTTATTTGGCGTTCCCCTATTGCAATTCCCTACAGCCCAATGGAAAACAGTGATAAACCGCTATACAGCGATGACAGCTCCTGTATCGATTTAGCGTTTATAAGAGTTTAAAAATTCTTTCGCATGTTGATTATTGCATAAAGTTACAATAAAGCGTATAAAGCTCGCTAAGTGCTACAATATCGGTATGATCTGATGTTCACTTTGTCTGGTTTTGTTATTGTTCAAAAAGCCGTTTTTTGCAAAATAGTAGCACGCCGCCATATTCTGTATAACCTGATAACCTTTATTAAATCTACACTTTCCAAAACCACCTATGACAAAATCTTCGTGAGTGAAGCAGTGTCTCAATATCATTCAAGATAACATTACTGCTTTTGGTAATTGCCTCAAGTTTGTTGTTTAAGCCGCGAATAAGCATCCCCAAAATACGCAAGATTGATTAGTCAATCTAACACTAAGCTATCTTCCTTTATAGAAGTATACGAGTAGAAACAAATCACATAAAGAACATTAGACTCTTCATCTTTGGATGCATCTGTTTATAATCCTCAATTCCCAAACCGGTGTCTGTGCTGACGCTCGCCGAATCAGACAGGATAGAGTTCTTCCGCCAGAATCTATGAAACGAGAATATTTCGTTAGTTATTGCCATTATCAACTGACTGACTGCTCGCATTCTCTTACCTTGCGCGGAATGCGGCCAAGTGTGCATAATACGCAGGAGAGACCATAGATACTGCTCGCGGGCATCTCGCAAACAAATAGCACAGGTTATATGTGAGCGTTTGCAATCTGTCGGCGTCAAACTTGTTATCTGAATTAACATTAAGGTAAGTGGGAATCCATGTCAGGGTATAGTAAAAACGTATTGAATAATAAAGACCATAACATACCATCGACTAACACATGATAATGAGTCGGACGCGATGTTCCTTGCAATCCAGGATGAGACAATAGAACTACATGTCCTGAAGTTAATATGGGCCACTAATACGCATACAGTTTCTATACAATTTTTTACTTACAGAAATCAAACTCGAACGGATGGCCGACAGGCCTTTCCAACACCGTCCCTGCATTAGAACAAAGCGTTTAGTTGTGGTATTGATATTGTGAAACAAATATGAATATCATCAGATTATTTACCGGCTTGACAGTTGTTCGACTTGTTGTCGACATCGCTTCGATTAACGGGAAACATTCTATTTTAAAAGATGAGCGGGTTTGTCTATTGATCATAGTTAATTAGAAGAAACTTATGCGATAAAATTCAATTTACCGTGTGTGATGTCTTTTTCTAACAACAATAAAGGTTATAGTTGGATTATATGTCGCTTCCAACTTTCTGCAGGCATTCCGAATGCCTTCCACTTCATAATGCACTATGTCTTCGTATTGCCCTTCCCCGACCCCATCTCTATAGAACAAAATCCGCTGAGGCTTCCGCTTCGTAGTGCGGTGGAAAATCCTCAAAAGTTCAATTACCATCTCTTCGATGGACTCTATAATTTCGACCCGTGACTTCTGGAATCTTATCGATGTTGCGTATTTGGTCACGTTCTGGTCGTAAGAGGCAACTATGGCTGCGATGCTGGGCATGTCGGATCCTTTACATGAAGAAAATTGTTACATTATTGAAGATACGAAGAAAGGAGTAATTATTAATACTTACCAGGTCCGGGATGCGATACATCGGCGCCGAAGACAATTGTCTTTAAACGTAAAAAAAAATATTTTTAATTATCTACGTTTTGACGAGTAATACTGACGATGGATATTTACCGGCTTTTCTTCTATAAATGGCAATGACCCGCTGTGCAATGCCATATTACTTCCATTGAGTTTGACATTGATTTTCAGTCCGAGCATACCAGCCGTTTGCTTGTTCATCTTACGCTCAAGCGTAAATTTCATAACACACTAAGATGAATAGATTAAAATATATAAATACTAGGTTGTCAAGACGTCACATCTCGAATACTTTCCAATGTTAATACTTGCCTGCGTCGGAATACCGATAATAGTATCACCTATACGCTTAATTTCTTCATAGAGGACCGAACGACCTTGAAGAACGCACATAAGTAGTTGTGGGTTTTTTCCACTCTGCTTACCAGCTTCTTGATAAGCTCTTTGTAAGGCATTGGCTATATCACCTTGGGGATTAGCGTAGAAAATAGCCGGCTCTCGATTTCTAATGTTGATGCCTACAATCAAGTCGAGAACATTTTAAAAAGTCAGACCAATATATTTGCGGGTCTATCATCCAATGGTTAACAATTCTCACCATTTTCGGTCATCGTGTCACAAAGTGCACGTAAGGAATCCTGGATAATTCTTCTCGGCACCTGTTGCTCGCTTCCGAAAACAAGTATAGACCAAGACTCGAGAGTCTCGCCTTTTAACATCTGGCATGATCACATATATATTAAACACTGCTAACGCAAAAATTAATAAAGTTCGCATCCAATACAACATACCTTTTTCTGTGGCCCTAACTGCCATTGTCCACCCTTGGGAACGAATACTGCCTCCCGTCCAGACTAAAATTGCAGTAAGAATGTCAACATATGCGATCTTATGAGTAATATCCAAAAACCTTACTTACCGGATGATAGGTAATTTTAGGTGGAGGAAGCACTCTTGCTTCCGCCTGAATCATTTTATGGGACAACTTAACGTCCCATCGTTTACAGTACTCGTTTTCATCAAAAATAACGTCGACACCTTTTTGGATCCTTTCGGCGCGAACAGAAGGTGCTAATTCATAAAGAAACGTCAGCTACTGAACACCTGTACTAAAGCCATGATAAATACATACGTTGACATGTAAATCGTATCATTTCGCGTGTTTGATCGTCATTTAATTTCCGAAGGTACTTCTGACCCTGAAACAAATGTCTTGTAAATAACAGATCCTATTGCTAGCATTTCACTTTTTATGCTTGAATACAAACCTCCTCAATTTTACAAACTTCAAGAGGAAAGTTTGATCCATTTGGAGTGACTAGGCAAGGTAAGAATGGATATAGAAGTCTTCTATAGCGCTCTGCAAAGTATGAAGCTACATTGCTCTTTTGATCCTCTGTCAATAATAATAAATCTAGAATTAGAATCGTGGAAACCTTGCAGATGTTGATCACAAGATAGATGTTGATCACAAGATAATTAAAATTCTTGCCTTTCATGAATTCCGTCTGACTAGCCGACGTTGCGGTGACCGTCTTTACTTTGTAACGACGTTGAAAGTCCGCCCCTCGATGATTGACGCGAAATTTCAAATTCTTGAAAAAGCGTTGGGCGATTAAGATGTCTTTTCGGTTTAAACCGCGCCGGAAGTCTTCTATTCCGGATCGTTTAAAGAGTTTGACTAAAAGTTCGGCAGCATTGCCTGAAAAATGAGTATAAAGATAAAAACGGTTTAATCGGTCTATTCAAAAAGAATCACATGCGTTGAATGTTCTACAAAAGTAATCAAATCAATTAAGAATCCTATCAAACCTGGTTCGTAAAATGCTGTTGCCGATATGTCAAAGTTTATAAAGTAGCGTCCTATCAGTTGAACAAAAGAACCATTAAGTAATTAAGCATTCAATGATTGCAGTTCTATATCTATCGTTAATGTTCAATAATCTGACACACCTTGACCGGGACGAAGTGATTGCCAGTATCCTGGCCAGACTTCTACACCGCCTGACAAAGATACGCTTCCTTCCTTTGTATAGAATGCTCGGCGTCCAACGGCCTTAAACTTATTTCCCGGAACGTAGTTGATTAATATGTTTAAGGCGCTTATCGCTATTATAGATAGGTAAAGAAATAGATAGACAATAGATAAATTAATAGATTGATAGGGATGAAGTATTGATGGATGAATGGATGAATGAATGGATGAATGGATGAATGGATGAATGGATGAATGGATGGATGAATGGATGGATGGATGGATGGATGGATGGATGGATGGATGGATGGATGGATGGATGGATGAATGGATGGATGGATGGATGAATGAATGAATGGATGAATGAATGAATGAATGGAGGGATGGATGATGCGATGATGGATGATGGATGGATGAATAATGGATGGATGGATGATGCGATGATGGATGATGGATGGAGTTGACAATCAATTTCAGACTATAATAGAATCATACCCGTTAATATATTATTCGAACAGGCGCTCTCGCCCTTGACGTAACGCAGAGCCTCTTCGAGATTCTTCGAGGCCACCTTTTTCATCTTAACGGTGAATTTCGACGGCGGCTGCCTGCTCGACCCTCTTGACTCATTATTCGGGGGGAGGGTTATCTAAACAGACAATTGTTGTTGAGCATCAAGATGCAACGCTAGATAACCAGAGTATATTTTAATCGCTTACCGTATCCGTTAACGTATCAGAAAAAGGAAATTGTTCAAGGGTATAGACATTTTTTCGGCCTAAAGTAAACCAATTCTCATTAGATAAAACTGAAGATACTGCATACTCGACTCTTATTATCGCGCTTACCATCGTAAACAGCTTTCGTCCCACCCAATTTTTCTGCTGCAAACGCTTGAAAAATGCGTTTATTTAAAATTGGTGGAACATCGGGTGATATGTCGATGTCATATTGATATATGGTGCCGTCTGAACGAAGAAGAGTGTCAACCGTTAGTTGATAGCTTTCAAAAACTTTTTACTTGCGTCCTGCAGACGGTCTCTTACCGGGCAGACTGACTACCTCGAAGTAGTTTACACGCACGTTCACAGGACGTCCCACCTTTCCAAAGTTTGGACGGAGAACTAGTTCCGTCTTGTTTATTGCGGGTCCTGCAACGGCTGTCTCCATGGTAGTCTAAAGTTATCGCGTATTAGTATACTATGCGCTGCGCAAGGTCGTTGCCTATTTATAAATCTCTCACCATTGTTTACCGCGTATGTGTTGTGCAACTTTGGTAGACTGACGAATCAGAATGAGCCGAGTTTAAAATATAACCAGTTACAGTCAACACTGCTTATACCGTGGTGTATATTCCGGAATTAGCCCTTTTTTTCATGTGAAATCCTTTGTTATACCAGATACCAATTCCGGCGAAGACAGAGAACCATATCGATATACTGCTGTACTGTGAAATCCTTTGTTATACGAGATACCAATTCCGGCGAAGACAGAGAGCCATATTACTGGGAAATCCTTTGTTATACGAGATACCAATTCCGGCGAAGACAGAGAGCATATTACTGTGAAATCCTTTGTTATAGATACCAATTCCGGCGAAGACAGAAAGCCCTGTGAGATCCTTTGTTATACGAGATACCAATTCCGGCGAAGACAGAGAGCCATATACTGTGAAATCCTTTGTTATACGACATACCAATTCCGGCGAAGACAGAGAGCCATATTACTGGGAAATCCTTTGTTATACGAGATACTAATACCGGCGAAGACAGAGAGCATATTACTGTGAAATCCTTTGTTATACCAGATACCAATTCCGGCGAAGACAGAGAGCCATATTACTGGGAAATCCTTTGTTATACGAGATACCAATACCGGCGAAGACAGAGAGCTTCTTACTGTGAAATCCTTTGTTATACCAGATACCAATTCCGGCGAAGACAGAGAGCATATTACTGTGAAACCCTAGATACCAATTCCGGCGAAGACAGAGAGCCATATTACTGTATTTGCTAATCTTGGTGGACTTGAAGGTATATTCATCTAATTAGACGTGCCCTTCTCAAAAGTGTAACCATTAAATAGAAACTTGCATAATATACACTCACTGGACAAAAGTCTACGTAATTTTTGCCGATCAATTAGTAAAACATATGAAAAATCTATTTTTTCGAAGCGCTCTACTGTACGTATCTACTATGTGAGTCACAACGATTTTT
>CAJVPJ010000878.1:0-15184 GCA_910592205.1 Paraglomus occultum | reverse complement strand
ATTGCTAAAACAACGGTCCGTTCATGGCCGACAATCATTTCATCGAAAGTCAACTACCAGAAAAGCATTATTTCGAAATAATGCTGAATGTTTAATTGTCGGTGAAACATTATGTCTGCGAAATGATTGCCGATGTTATAATTGCCTCCTGTCTAAATTATGATGTAATTAGTACAGTCACACCTGTGTATTTGCATAACGTATATTTGCATATTCTGTTCATTTGCATTTGCATTTGCATAAATATAAAGGAACCCCAGTCTCTTATTGGGACCTATTAGCTATTTGCATAACGAACGTGCAATATTGCATACTACAAAAGGAGAGATCAACCAAATTAATCTAAATTTTATTATTATTGTGGCGTAAAAAATTACCAAATACACCACTTCATTAATTCTTTCTGCTTTTAAACAGATTTGGTAGCGTTGTTGATTGCTTGATGTAGTGTTCTTCATCATAAAATGATTGCGATAACGTATTGTATGAGAGGACATAATAATGTATCAAATCATGTGATAACGTATATTTGCATATTCTGTCTATTTGCATAAAAATCTACCGGTCCCGACAGTATGCAAATAGACAGGTGCGACTGTAAAGTTATCGGTTTAACATAATGACGGAATAAGGTTGATCTTTACCATGAATATGAATTAGAAGTTTAGTTTTTTGGGGAGCTGCGCCCCTGTTTAGTTTATTAAGAACTTTACAGTGTTATATATAGGTTAATTGTATTTAAAAGATGAGATAAAGTATATATAATAAGTTTAAGGAATCGACAGATATAAGTTATTTATTCTTGGTTCGTTATGTATATTTGAGAAGTCTAGTTTGTTAGTTGCGATATCGGAAATTTTCTTAGTTGACCGTAAGGTTCTTTTTCGTGGTTGACGTGGTTTAGGTTTGGGGTTGGTCAACTGAGTTTTCTTCTGTTATTAATATTAGTTCAGTTGGAGCATTTGTGTTAGGTTCTGAGCTGTTATTGTTGTTAGTAGGGATAAATAGTTTCGGTTTTTTAGAAGTTTGGTCTGCAGTTTCCATTAATGAACTGTGTAGTAGTTAGTATACATATGTAACTGACATTTCTCAAAAGACGTTTTTTTATCTAACGTACGTATTATTCCAAGCTGGCTTATGTCGCTTCCAATTTCATTGTCGGTGAAATAACCCTGTCAGTGAAATTGTTGTTGGCGGGTCGACAAAATAATTGTCGCTGTTATGATTGCTCTTTAACAAAAATTAATACGCTCTGTTTAATCTATAGTTAACTTTTTTTAGCAAAAAAAAAACACAATCTGCGTCTGTGTCATTGTATATATTAATATTGTCGAACAATTGTAAAAGTAGTAGTCAATAATAATGAAATACAACGAGGCTTAAGGCTTAGCCATAGACCTGGCGGAAAACCGCAGCGAATACGCTTTACATACTTTACATAATCAGAAATAACAGTCGACGAAAGTAAAGAAAGCCTTGAACCTTTAACCCACGGCGATGTATTACAACAAACGCCGTGTATCTTGTCTACAGCAATGTCCATGACTTAGTAATCTTCTCTCACATGTTATTCCGATATGTTTGCCCATAATGGATGAGAAATCGGAGTGCGTCTGTTTATCTCTTTTTTGTAACTAAAACTCCGTGTTACTATATTACGAATGAAAACTTATTGACCGCAGTTCACAGGCTGTCCTCAAATAATTGAACTTTGCGACTGAGGAAAAGAACTCGATTAGTTGATTGGGTCGCGCACGAAAATAAAAATATTTTTCGACTATTGAAATATTTCTTAACCGCCATAATTGCAAACAATTTGTTATTTACCAACAGCTGTAATTTGTACACGTACAGCTTTTAAATTACTGCGAAAAGAATAAATAATTATAAGGACTATACAGTTCAGTAAATTTCCAACATGGACGTTAGTAGTAACTCCGTCTATTGACTATAAAAAGTTCGACGCTATTTGTCGAAAGATTTCAGCGAAACAGCTAAGTTATTATAAGATTCGTTCTTTTTTTCTGGGCCGAATCATCTCACGCCAATCATAGACTCGGCTTTTGATAACAAAAACCTAAATAACTCACACATGCACACACGGTACTAGAATGCAAAATAGTCTACGAATCGTCACGTAGCAACTGTCCACGTTATTACATAATCGTGAACTATAATATCAAATAAAGTACTATAATGACGTCGCTGATAGTTGATAGATAAGGGATCGGCTGCATAACATTATGGCCGTCATATGAGGGAGCCTTATTCATGGTAGTTGACGATAAGTAAACTATCACAAATTAACGTAGAACATTATTCACAAGGAGTAGAATAAAAGTATGCCTTCTGCAAATTCGGGTTGTAGCTGGCTCCGTACGTAAGGTAATGCTTACACAATCAATCTAATCTATCGTTACACTACATTTCGGAGGCTTGTGTTTTTTCCCTTGCGAAACTCTGAACTGGCATACGTCGGCGTGAAAGTTTAATAATACTAATTTCGACATACAGTACATAGTATTTAAAAATTGACTATCGAAATGGAAAAAGGGAATCAACATGCGTTAAGCCACAGAGCAGCTGAACAAGGACACACCAGTGCTCAGTATAATCTTGGTGTATGTTATACCAATGGAATTGGAGTAGAAAAGAATGAACAAAAAGCAGTTGAATGGTATGAAAAAGCAGCTGAACAAGGACACACCAGTGCTCAATATAATCTTGCTTTATGTTATACTAATGGAACTGGAGTAGAAAAAGATGAACAAAAAGCAGTTGAATGGTATGAAAAAGCAGCTGAACAAGGACACACCAGTACTCAATATAATCTTGCTGTATGTTATACTAATGAAACTGGAGTAGAAAAAAGTGAACAAAAAGCAGTTGAATGGTGTGAAAAAGCTGCTGAACAAGGAGATGCCAGTGCTCAATATAATCTTGCTGTGTGTTATACTAATGGAACTGGAGTAGAAAAAAGTGAACAAAAAGCAGCTGAGTTATATCAGAGTGCAGTGAAACGAGCACATATGTCAATACAAGTTAAAAACAGTAGGCATTATAGTAGAACGAGAGGAGGTGATTTTAACATTAATAATGTAATTGACTTGTGTCAGTTAGGAGTTAAAAGAGGAAATCCAATGCACAATATATGCTTGGTCTGTATTATGAAAATGGGGTTGGGGTAGAAGCAAATATTAAAAAGGCACTTGAATTTTATGAAAAGGCAGCTGAGCAAGGATATAGTAAAGCAAAAAGTAAGGTGTATACTTTTTATGAAAATGGGTCAGAAGTAAAGGAAAAAATAAGGGAGAAGATTGAGCTGTATAAAGGTGGTAAGAAGTAAGATTAATACAGAACACTCTACACAAAATTATAAAAATAGTAAATCGGATAATAAATGCATTTGCCAAATACAAATTATCGATTTTTATACTAAATATAAGAAGAATAATCTTGGAGATATTTGATGTAGTAAATAGCAGATTAATTAAACAATTTATAATATTAAAGATATATCAATTATAATTAAAGTTTTATATGAATATTTGCACTGTGTTGTTTGGTTACATGGGAAGTAAAGGTACTACCATTTCTGCTTACATTTCCAATTAATATTAATGAATTTAGGGCTTATTTTGAATGCAGCTCATTATAATTTTTATTATTAAAGTATAGGCTCATACTCTTGTGCTGTTAAATATTAGCTGTTTGGTAAATAAATTGTCAATCTAATAATTATAGGAGCAATCATTCATTAATCTTGAATTTTAGCCGTTGTAAATGAAGCTGTCATTTTCATTTTTTTACCCTTAGTTAAATGCAAGTAATTTTTAGTGACTTTAAACTACTTTAACACTCATTTTTTCTTAAATAAATTATTATTTTTTTTCAATAAGATTATCTTTAAAATTATAGTATTGGAAGATAAGATAGCTACCTAAGCTGCATTTAATATTTGACGTTGATGGTTTATAACTAATACTTGAAAAATACATATCAAATCTAATCGGGTTGCCATTTTTGTTTTATAATTATATTAGCATGTGGATGGCCAGTGCATTCGTTTTCATGTGAGTATACTCAAAAAGTACACCAAATCTATAATTTGAAAACAGCGATAATAGGATTAATTTCGAGAAGTACAAACAATCAGTTTTACAACAGTACAAAGTTACAGCTTACAGTAAATATGGTATAACAAATTTTTCGAAAAAAGTTTTTATAATTTACTAGTAAATTGAAAAGTGGCAGAATGTGTCAAATTTGTCTTAAAACTAAATTTTTTTTTTTCACACAAAACGAGTTTAAAAAAAGTTTGCCCAAAATTAACTTGATTAAAAATAATGAAGAGACAGATACACAGTACGTTCGAGTCTGAATACTATTCAAACGTTGTACAAAAACCGAGTATTCTTATTTATTATTCTCACCCAAAGCAGGTTTAGTCGTACCTTTAATTGTTTGTGAGAAATGTCTTTATTAAAATTGTTTTTAGCGTCACTTATACAAACAGTTATTTAACTATGCATGCGTATCAATTTTGTGGGAGTATATAAGTAACTGTAATAGTTGTCTATATAATCGTCCTCAACTAAACAACTTTGTCCAGAACAGAACTGAAGCATAGTTACTATGCAAGAATTTCTTAAGGGTAAAAAATTACTCGTACGGAATACTTCAAGGAAGTTCAAAATGTATTTGTTTATCCTAAATTTACAGCAATAATAAAGTGTTTGCAGCATAAATGTGACAATACACAATTGTCTGTTGGATCAATGTTCGAGAAAGACGAACATATTTTTCAAAATCTTGTTTAATTAAAATTAAACATATCAATTTAATAATTATTCACAAAAATGTTTGTGCAAGTTAATTTTAGCCAACGTTAACGATTAGTGCAAAGTATGCTTGATGTACGAAATAAGTGTTAACTTGGACGTTAACTGTTATTACTATTACAATAATAGTTTACAATTTACGTTTATAAACAATAACTTATACAGTTAAACAAACATGCTACTAATTATGTGCTAAATTAAGTCTCAAAGATTTAAGATTTAAACAATTTGAATGGTAATTGATTAGCAGCATACTGCCAACATGCAATTTAAATTTAGAAGATATCAATTATCGGGCTCAGAAATAATAATTTATGCTACATAACATATAAGCGTTAATATTAAATACACTCGGAATAAGTTAGAATAATAAATTGGTTTCAAAGTTTTGTTACATAAACGTACATGTACCTCTTTGGCTAACACATTATGGTAACCAATATTGAACTCTATGTGAAAACTTATGTCCCAACAATATGTTGCTAGTTTGACAAAGACATTCGTTTGCGTCAGAATATCCGATTTGTCATGGCACAGCTCGGCCACGCATAAACAACAGCAGCGTAAACACGCAAATCATATTAATAAATTGCTAAAATTACATTATGAAGGCTTCGATCAAAAGTTATCCTAGCTGAAATGTTCTAAAATGTTCTTCCGACCGCAATATTAGTTTGCTTTAAATATAAAGTTGATACACGTAAGTCTTAATATTTGATCAAGATAAACAACCCGTTTTTTTAATATACTAACTTAAATAAACACATCAGTGAAAAAATCTCTGGAGGTGTATGCACAGATATCCCTTCTATGTCATTCCTAGATTTCTGGCTTTTTACGAAAAAAGTATTCGTAATCTTGTAAATCTTTTTCACATTATTCGTGTCTACACTTTGTCGCGTAGTCTCAGGTTTTCTAGTTTTGCGGTAAAACTTTAAACTAGAGTCACTAGTGGCAAAAAATAGTGTTAAAATATCGTTTATATGGTGATTACTTTGTCGAATGTGTGTGTCTTACGCATTGGCAGTTTATGCTCGGCAAACCTATTTAACGACCTATTGCAATACTGTTGTAAATTAGCCTAATAAGACCATAACATTCGGTAATATCGATATAAGAAAATTATTTCCTTTAATCTATAGTTCTTCAACGGTCTATACAACACCTTAGATTTTGTTGAAAAAGCCAATAATTGCTGTGTTATCGATGCAAAATCGATGTTGTCTATCAAATAATAAAACAATGTTCAAGAGTGCTGTCTTAGACCAATGGAATAAATGGCTTGTGACGCACATGTCGTGAGTAGATGGGACTGGCAGCTATTCAAAGTTTGAAATTATTCTCATTTCTGGTTTAAAAATAGAAATCCAAAACGTCAAGTGCTTTAACGTACTGTTAATATAACATATAGTAAAATTTCCGGATGCTTTAAAACGAATGTTTATCCGGGAGGAAGAATTCGTTATTAAGTATGAATTAGTTTGCAAAATGTTGTCTTTTATTCTATTTTTGATACAGATGTTTTTTGAGTAAGTAAATAAGACTTTTTGTATTCGAATATAAAAGGTGTTGGTGAAAAACTTTATACTGAGGTTGACAAAAGTAAGTGTTTCTTGATTTTTGTAATTTATTTACCAAACTATCTAGCAAACCTACATTGCCTGTTCTCAGCAATGTCTATACAATACAAGTAATACTCACATCACAAAAAAAACTTGTCTGGTAAATAACTTCTTTGCTGAAATTTTGTTTCGGTTAGAATTCGAGTGTAATAGATGCTATGGTTAACGCAGTATCTTCAAATAAATAAAACAAAGATGTAGAATCCTCAAGTTGTGTGTATGCTTCATGTGGTTTCTCGTCAATGTCGTCTCATTTATCATTGTATTACCTTATTTGATAATACTAACGTTTGTAAAAAAAACGTGTGTGAGAACGCAACACTTAATGGATGCGCATATTATTTATTATTTATTCAGCGGTATTATTATCGCATAAAATCTTTTTTTCTTGGCGTAATCTGTGTGATGCTAATACTATCACGATTGAGATGGCGCATGTATAATCAAACAATTTTGTCAAACGCAGGCCAGTAATCAACAAGTCCGGAGAAAGAGTCCGGTCGATTACCATAACAGGCAAGTAGCTGTCATGACATCAACATCTAATCATTTAAACTAGTATAACAAGCATTTTTACTATTGTATTCATGCCTGTTATCAACTTATAGAGTACAAAATCGCAATCTTACTCTTGCATGTTTAGAAGCATGTTTGAGAAAAAGCTTCTTGCGTTTGTTGAGATTATTTTGCGCCATTGCACTTTGTAACATGATCGGCAATGACGTTTATGAAAAAATCCCCAATTAGGTATTATTCAGTGGAGAAAACAAATACTTTGTATTACATTACACTGCTTATCATGACGATACTCACAAAGCATTTCAGGTTAAAGCGGTTACTAAATGTTTGTGTGAAAACTCCCAAACCATCACTTTGTCAGACGCAAACATTTTGGAATTGTATCATAGCATTTTATTTATCTGTTCGCTATCGATATGAATAAACAAGTGATCTCAAATACATCGAAACATCATAGAAAGTAAAGACCCCTGAGCAAAAAAAAAAAACGGACACCCTAACCGCAAAAAAAAAAAAGAGATTTCGACCACCGTATAACTAATAATATAGATAATACATGATAATTATTATAAAATTGTTAAAAACTAACAGATGGTGACAACGACAATGAATACTATTATTCATTTTATATTTGAGCCTGCTGCATGACTTGGTTGTTTTGCTGCTGCATCAGTTGTTCCTGTTGTTTCTGGTACATGAAGGCTCCGTCTCCCAACAGCGCAATTGCTCCAATAACCAGGAATGCAATTCCTGTACCCTTAACCGCGTGATATGTACTTGAACATTTCTTGATGCAGTTTGGATATGCCATATAATTGCCTTCAATAAGTTGACTTTGAATATTGTTTGAACAGTTTACTAGACAAGATGTTAGCGATGATTTAGACGTTGCCACCATTATAATACCGATCAGAACGAAGAGAAACCCAGCTATGGCAATACAAATTTCCTTTGTCAAGCGAAAATTACTCAGCGGTGATGCTGCTGGAGGCGCAACGGGAGTCCCTTGCGGAACTTCGTCTAAAACCGGTATCGGTTCACCGTTCTCTGTGTATATTACGCCTGGTTTATTATCTAGGTATATGATACTCCCGACGGGTGGTTGATCGGGTACAAAATTATTAACGACGACAGGATTATCCGTGGGTGGATTGATAGGAGGGTTATTGCCATCCGTCGAGCCTTGTAGATTTTGAATGTTATTTGATGCTAATGCCATATCGAACGAGCAAAGTAAATAGGATGGTGATGTGATGTCTTTACGATGAGTAAAATGGGTTGCTCTATATACTAATCATCAATGCATATGATCGGCAAAGAAAAACTTCATATATGTAAAAGACTATAAACTCGATCATATGCCCTTGTATTTGTAACACATGGATACCGCACTTCCTTTTTTTTTTTCACTGAGAACTCAAAATGGTACTATCCTAAAGTAGAGATAATTTTGCCGCCGTGTGATATGCCGGATAAATCTCTGTATATCGAATATACAAGTCGACTAGATGAATTGTGTGACTGTAGATAACATACTGATTACTCGTTTTCGTATGTAAATTGACATTGTGTTTATTCCCATCTTGACACTGCTTAGGGCTATTTAGCTAAAGACATTACGACAAGCAACTTGTACGGCTATATTTAACATAGTTTCTACTATAGACACAGTATGATAATAAATTCAAAAAATTTGCTATTTCAAAATTGTTTTTTCTTTTAAAGAAAGATTCATTGTGCGTTGATATTTGTTACTCCGTGTTGTTACTTTCTTATAAATTGATTATCAAGGCAAACAATCAGTTGGTTATTTTGGGCAAATAATTTAATCAATTGACAATGAAAAAGTAGAATTGTTTAGACTGTGTATCATTTTATAAACATGTTGGCTGAACTACTGATATTACAGATAGTAATAATTGACTTTGTAAAATCTTAGAAAAACATTTTCTTCATCCATCTATGTACAGTTGTTCTACTAATTGAGCGTTCGTGGACGTCTTTTCCAAAAGATGACTGAAGTAATTTTTAAACAATTCAATTGCAAATTAGAAGATATCTAGTACAAGTTGTGCCAAGACATTTACTGTTGTTTTATTGCCTAGTCAGGGTTGTATTATGTTTCACAGAGAAATTGTTTACAAACATGATTGTTGACGTTGATCAATTATGTGACGTTACTCAATAATATGTTGATTGGCTGTATTTATGTCGTATGTAAATCTGATTTACGTAATATTTCTGGTAAAGGCCTCAAAACGTAACCTGTATACGCAATATGTGACCCCAACTGATTATTGATAAGCTGCGTTATGTAATTAGCTAACCTTTTCAGATCTCAACGGGCCTCATGATCTCTCACATCTTGCCACATTAAGCGTCATCTTTTTTTGCACAATTGATAATCATTTCCGCGCTATTTGCGACTTAAATCAGGCCTGATTTTCATCTTTTACATAATACTTGCATATTTGTTCTCATTCAAATCTCGTTCACGGGGTCTCCTCGATCTCGTTTTTGGCATTCACCCACAATTCACCTCTTACCCCTAGACAATTACGCATATACTTTTTTACCTCAAAGCAACATACGATAATGTACGTATAGTAATCTATATTGATGGAGAAATTTTTGCTATACTCGCAGTAGTTAAACAACCTTTAATAAACAATATTCAATATTTTACTAAATATTGCGTCTTTCACACATTTATGAGACATCGACTCTTTTGGTAATATTATAATAGAAACAATTTTACGTGCCACAGATAGTTGGTCTACTTGCTGATGTATAATTTGCAAATACACTAGGTGGAATTTCCGTACATTTGTGCAAACGACAAAAAATTAGTTAACAAAACAAATCGATCTGATAACAAATTATTATTGATATCAAAGGTTCTAATTTTAACTTGTAAGTTAATAATTTGTAGCAAAGCATCGATTTCGTTGTAAAACAATGAATGTTCAGCATTTTATTGCAAGTAAGATAATCGCTGCTGAAGTTAGTCTAAAAGAAGACTATAAGTTTTTACACAAACAAAAAGCACCCATTTCGAACCACTGTTTAATTTTTCGTTGGCTGTTCACAATTAATTTTTGCATTCGGAAAAGCTTACGTGCGAATTTTCAGAATATGTTAGTATTTCTTCATTAAAGAGCATTTGTGTTATGACGTAATTTTTGAGATATGAGCCACGGTACCCGCAACGATTAGGTAACAGAAAATCGGTCACGGGGACTTCAGCATCATCCGTGACAATAACAAAAAAAGAAAAATAATGGTAAAAACTTTGAAATAAAGAAACCTTGAATATGAAAAATGTTTATAATATTGAAGTTGGGTGTGCACGTTTTTAGTTCAAACGAATATATATGAGCAAAAAAGCGAAAATGTGTACTAAAATATTTGTTATATATTGAATACAATCATCAATGAAACGTTACAAAAAAGCTTTATTTCCAGATTGGAGCAACGATACACAAGAATTTTATAAAAAGGATGCGAGTGCGGAGGCGAAAAATGTTGAGCCAGTCTTAGTCTTAGTCTTAGTCTTATATAATATATATACATAAACAGCCGGACTTTGTAATTTCCTAAATCATGACAAATCATCAGAATATCAGCAAAAAAAGTAAATTGTCAGACGGAAATTCAGAGCTTGTACTGCTAACAGTCCAACTAAATTTTTAAGAGGTTAAATAAAACGTAAATCTCATAAAATTGGCAGATGGTGACAACGACAATGAATACTATTATTCATTTATTTGAGCCTGCTGCATGTCTTGATTGTTTTGCTGCTGCATCAGTTGTTCCTGTCGTTTTTGGTACATGAAGGCTCCGGCTCCCAACAGCACAATTGCTCCAATAACCAGGAATGCACTTCCTGCACCCTTAACCGCGTGATATGTACTTGCACATTTCATAAGGCACTTTGGATATGCCTGAACATCGCGAGTACGAAGTTGAAGCCGAACATGAAATAAACAGTTTTGAGTACAAGAGTTTAGCGATGAGTTAGACATTATAATACCAATCAGAACGAAGATAAACGCAGCTATGGCAATACAAATTTCCTTTGTCATGCGAAAATTACTCAGCGGTGACGCTGCTGGAGGCGCAACGGGAGTCCCTTCGACTAAAACCTGTATAGGTTCACCACTCGGCGTGTATATTACGTCTGGTTTATTATCTGGGAGGTATGCGATACTCCCGACGGGTGGTTGATCGGGTACAAAATTATTAACGACAGGATTGTCCGTGGGTGGATTGATAGGAGGGTTATTGTCATCCGTCGAGCCTTGTAGATTTTGAATGTTATTTGATGCTAATGCCATGTCGGAGTGGTGAAGTAAATAGGATGGTGATGTCTTTACGATGAGTAAAAATGGGTTGCTCTATATACTAATTATATTTTCAACTCATGTGAATATTATGCAATTAGCCCGATTTGGAAAAGATATCTCCAAATAAAATAAACGTTACGCAATCATATTTTCTAAATTCTATACGGATCTGCAAGTAACGATAAATTCTATACGGATCTGCAAATAACGATAAATTCTTCAGTTTCGCAAACATATTTATTATCACTCACATGCAAGTCCCACCAATCCATACGTGCGATAGCCCATCATGTTCATTCACTTGCATTCCACAAGCGCGGCATTCCAACACAACAGACATAAACCGTATACTCTATTTTAACTATTGCAACTACTGTACCAACCAAAGCTATATACTTGATCGACACCAAACACCCACAAAAAAACCCTACACAACTATAACGACAACATCTGCCGCCGGCTAAATGGAAAGCCACAGCCAACAAATAGACAAACAAAACAATTAAGCACATGTCTGAGTTTCAACTTATAGTTATTTTCATACGTAAACCTGATCTTCAGTCTCTCTAATGTAAAAATTTTTAGAGTTTTAAAATTAAGTAATCTACTTTGGAATAACCTACGCAAGACTGTACATGAAGAAGAAAATTTTTTCTGCAAAAATTTTTGTTTTCCAAAAAAACAAGGAGAAGGAGCTTTCACGCTTCGGTCTTTAGCCTTTTATTTAAAAGTTTTCTTATCATAACTCAAAGTCGTAACAATGTCAACATAATGCAGTTAACCGTTTCTCATTTCCTCTTCTGCTACTCCATTATTTGACAAGATTTGTCGATCATTGCTTAGTAATAATAATAACAGTTTACATACAAACGTCATATGCCCTCGTAAACGATTACTGTATGACATGATGTCTTCCTATTATTATAATAAGTAAAACACTTTTCGCGTTTTGTCAGTAATATCAATTCTTGAGTCGCTATAAAAGCATCACATATGGTACAGGCCCATAAATGACGATTATTTATATAATCAAATCATTGTGATTACGGCCCCTTCTATGATATAGTAACTGTATTCACTTTCTGTCAAAATACAATTTAAGCCTTCACCGTAAATGCTGTAGTGCTGAATTTATGTTATTTAATTAATTATCGAACATTGGAAGCCGGCTTCGTAAGTTGACGAATAAAAATTCTAAACGTAAACATATTAAACACATTCACTGAACTTCTACGCGATATACTTTCCCATTTCTTGATATATACTCATAGTTAATCTCACATCGTTCTATATTAAATTTGTGCGCAAACCACATATTATGGCCTTTCTGCTATTTACATATTTACTAATTATTAAATCTTTTATAGAACTTTTATGCAACTTCTCTCTCTATAATTTATTATTTGACAATTCTTTACAAAGCGTTTCGCTTTAAGCATCAAAACCGTTGCGAATATTAGCTTTATTCCTTATTACTCGATACTGTTGTACGATTTTGAAAACAGCCAGTACATATGTATTCTTTGGCTTGTACTATTTACTTTCTGAAAAATCGATTAATTTCAATGCCAAACAAGCATATTTTTTAAGAATTGCTTTTTCAAACATTTCCGACCCTTACTTTTGTTGATTAATCAAAATAACAGCCTGCAATAGCTCACATAACGACCCCCAAATTTCTCTAACGATTCTGTAATTCATATTTGTTCGAAAACTTTGATTGGTTCTTCACATATAAGGATTTAATCTGGAGTAACGCCCGCTTCAATCCTAACTCATGACAGAATTAAGGCATTAAAAGCAGGCTTACACTTGACGTCAAAGTCGTGATTAAAACTAGCATATCTTTATATGTACATCTAATAAAAAGTATTAAATTGCTAACACAACCATTGAAGAATGTTATTATTATATACATATCTAATTATTCTGAGCAATTGCGTTGACGCGAAAACCATAATAATAGAGAAACCATCCACTCCACTATATAGGAACGGAAAATAAGACTTTTCTACGATGAGATAATATTCGGTATAATTGCAAAATAAACTGTAAGCGCGAGATCAACACATTCTTATCAAATGCCGTACATTTGCACAAATAAAGGAGTTCTCGTGGAATACATTTGCGTGAACGAACAAACATTCAACGCGCAATACTGTTATTTTATTTCAGTCACAAAAAGTCAGAAAAGAAAGGGTTGTCTTATTGTCCGATTAATGTAGCATTTTTTATATATCGCAATAATTGTCTTCATTCTGTAACGTTATTTCCATAATTGTTCTATATTTCTATATAGAATATTTGTTAGAAGTTGGAAAAAAAGCCTATCTTACAGTACCGATTATATAGCTATACGCAGATTGTATTTTTACCTGAAGATTACTCGTATACGCAGTCTTCATCTTTATTCCGTAACGTTATTCCTATATCGCGATAGAATATTTGTTAATTAACAGTCTTCTCGTTGATGATAATGCAACGCTTTTTTGCTATGATCCAGTAGTCGACTATTGAACTTTTAACTTTCCTCGTCGTTATTATGATTCACAGAATGAGACATCTTGTATTCTGAAAGCCATCAAAGTGTCTAAATAGTAAAAGTAACTTAACCATATTATTTATTAACCGTAGGCACACTTACAATGTGAGCGAAAAGAGCAAAAGTTGCTTTGTGTAAAGGATGAGCATTTGCTGCCCGCTTGTAGTTGGCATCGTGATTTCAGTTGCATGAAAATTTTTCCAAGTGACGTCAAGTGTAATTCTGCTTTATCGCCTCAATTCTAGTCATAAAATTGGAATTGGAGCGGGCTCCAGATTAAATCCTTATATGTGAAGACCAATCAAAGTTTTCGGACAAATATGGATCAATGGAATTGCAGAATCGTCGAGTTAAAAAACAGCCATTTTTACCAACCCCTTGTTCCAATTTCCCAATAATCAGATCAGACGTACCTTTCAGTAAACGAAAGTAGCTTTTTTTGCGGGTCGTACTGCTACAAGCACTATCTCGTTCACGCAATTATCGAGCCCTTTCTCAATATCTTGGTATAAACTTCTTACAGATCCCTAGACGGGACATGCAGTAGAATAATTTATATATATGAGCATATGCATTCATTAGCATCATAGCCCTTCAGAATAATGCGTACCTTCTGTATGGCTACGAACAGCGTACTTTATAGCAGAATTCTATGTACAAAGAAGAGACATGGCTATTTCTTACTTGACTTTCCCATAAAATACCGTTAGCTGTAAGCTTTTTTTCTTGCTCAAGACAATATGTCGGTACCATATCCATATGTGACCCTCGCTTCAGGCTTCATTATACACGAATAGACAGACAGCATGGGGATAATTAACAAAGAGAAAATATTGCAGATTTTAATATAAGTCTGTCAGATACGACTAATAATGATGATGTAATCTTTCCGCTCTGTGGTACAAGCGATCTACGACGGCTGCGGCATTCCAAATTTTCGGTGTAACGAACGCAGTAGCTGCAAATAGACGTTTTAGGAAATCGATATACAGTCAGACTCCTCTAAATGCATACCGTCGGGACCCATGAACTTTTATGCATTAAAAGGAGTTATGCATTTGGAGGAGAGTCACATGATATAGAACAAAACCAATTGATTGGGCAATAAACATCTACAATAAAATTCTTTTGTAAGCGATAATAAAGATTTTTCTTTTTCTCCTATGACAAAAATGACCTTGACAAATATACAAAGACGTGAAATTTGCTTGAAAAAACAGAATAACCTTGTTGAATAGTGTAAACAGACGTTAAAAGTGAAAGTCGATCAAACGACAATATCTCGATTGCTAAAACGATCAAGTGAGTTCTTGG
>CAJVPJ010000877.1:0-15186 GCA_910592205.1 Paraglomus occultum | reverse complement strand
ATAAAGCACTTGATTATACTACTATCGTAAGAACCTATTTTCCTGATTTTAGAAGTAAGGATAAACGTGAAGAGGACAAGAAAACATTGACTACTTTTTTCAATAAAAATAATAAAGAAGGATATAAGGAGATTGTTGATAAAATTCTTAAAGAAAAAGTTGTTCATGTAGACAACTCACCAACAAGTTTTGATGGCTACATTAATAAATCACGACAAAATTCGAGAAAAAAATTATTAGATTATTTAGATAAATTTAAAAAAGAAGAACCTTATGAACCTGAAACAAGAAAAAGACTAGATGAGAACTATCCTTTTGAAAATGAAATAAAAAGAATGCTTGTATTAGATGTCAGTGATCAAAATTTAAAGGGAAGACTGAGTTTAAAAGGTTTTACTAATTTAAAAAGGTTAAATTGTTCTAACAATCAACTCACTAGCCTTGATTTAAGTGATTGCTCAAACTTGGTTGAACTCAAATGCAACAATAACCACTTAACTAATTTAAACTTTCTTAAATCAGTTAGTAATTTGGAAAGGTTAGAAATACAAGAAAATAAAAACCTTTCCTCGCAAAGTTTAAAGATCCTGGAAAATCTAAATAAATTGGAAGAACTAAATATCAATGATACTAACATTAGTGAGGGATGAAAATGCTTACTAAAAAACTGCTGAAAACTTTACTGCAATAATGAGGAAATTACAAAAGAATTAGATAAAAAACACTGTTCTGATAGCGACAATGATGGAAAAAAATACTACAATCTTGACAAATGAAGAGAAACAGATAAACAAAATGCCCTTACCATCTTAGTAATTCCTTTAGAAAGACTCTTTGTTATTCGTAGTAACATCAAGAAATTCGTTGATAAATGAGGAATAAGGGAAGATAACAACAAAGAGAAAAAAAACAAACTAAAAAACTTCCTAACTTCACCTTACAATAAAATCAGCCAACTATGAAAACAAGATGAGAATTTAAGTGAGTTGAGCAAACTAAAAAATCCTCAAGATTTTAGTTGACAATGGTGAGCAAATGCTACCGTGCAATGAGCTAACCGTGCTACTTTAGTGGCGGGTGGTAGTTTAGTGCTAGTAGGACAGTCTGACACTACTGATCCAAACTCCCAAACTTATACTCAAACCGGAGGCGTGATTGCCATTGTGGGTCCTTTTGCAGAAACTCTTACTTCCTATATTAATGATAAAATTTTAGAAGTTCGCCAAGCCCAGTGAAATGATTTTGTAATTGACACTAAAAATATGTTAGATAATTATCATGAGTTATTAGGTATCTTGGAAAAAATTGAGCAAAAAGATTTAGGCAAAGTAAACGAAACACTTAATAATTTAAGAAAAGTCACTAAAACATTTTTAGACACGTATGACAAAGAGGATAAAGAAAAAGACATTAGGAAAAATGGAGTAATTGATATTGATGAGTTGATTGGAGATAAACCGAGAGCAGAATTCGCTAAAGACTTAAGTGAAGAAAAAATATGACCAGGAGCCAGCCAACTCGGAAGAATTGTCAGAATGATGAAAAAATTAGAAGAGGAAATAATTGCTTATCGTCAAGAAAGTAGTTCAGTGGTTCAGGAGCAAGATAAAGAGATCTTACTAAATAACCAAAAGCAAACCTTGGCTTGAATTATTGTTGACTTACTGAATAATTATGCTAGTTCAGAATTTAGTATTGAAGAAGAATACAATCAAAAAGGTAAAGAAAATAACAACTGAAGTGGCAAAAGCACTTGAAAAGCTTATTTAGAAAATGAAATTACTAATGAAAAAGAGTTGGTCGAAAAAAAGGTCAATCTTTTGCTCCCACTGGTAGAAATAATCGCTAAACAATTAGAAAAAAATAATATTGATGAAGTAAAATGAACTGAATTTATTAAAAAAGCTAATGATTTTTGTGAGGTCTGCCAAGAACTTAAAGAATTAGAAAATGAGGAAATAAAGGCCGCACTTAATTCTTTAAAAAACAGAACAGGTGAACTACAAAAAATTCTAGCAGAGCATAGCTCTAATGAGGAAGAAAACACGGCAATAGCGATAAAATCCGAAGAAGAAAAAGAATTAAAGACAATTGTAGAGACAATAAAGAATTTAGAGAAAAATCTTGAGACCTTGCGTACCAAATTAACTAATGGAAAAGATAAAGAGAAAATCGAATACGTTGCTCAGCAAGAACATATCGATAATAATTATGGGCTTGTTAGCAGTAGTAAATAGTAGAAAGGGGGGAGATTATGCTTCCCTTGGTTATAATATTATTCTCAGTAATTTTCTCTAATAGACTATTTTTCTTATTTGTTTTTGGGAAGAACTTCAATTTGTCCCTCTTGAAAATTGGTCACCTCCCGAATTTCTTCCTCCAATTTATTGTTATCTAGTTCAGTGTCTACATTAACTTTTTTTTCCTCTTGAGTAGTTGCTGTCATCTTTTGCACAGATTCTCTACTTTTTTCTTCTTTAAATAACTCATCAAAATAAAAAATGGTGTAATTTCTAAACAACCTATGTGGTTCTTCTAATCACAAACTAACTTCATCAAACATCATTTTTAGACCTTTATCACCAAATTTTCCCTTAAATTTTCGATAATTTATAAAATAATCTAACCCCTGTTCAGTCAGATATTTATACCCTCCTTCAACAAGAATTGATTTTGACAACTTAACTCCTGACCAATCAAGTATCAGTGGACTATAAACGATAAGTGGAGAATTGATTGTGTTAATATCTAGCATAGTTGCTGCCTTGTAAAAAAGTTGTTCTTGGTAAAAGCCTGCATAGTCACTACCAGTAACTCTTAATCAAGAGTAGGAAACATCTTTTTCTTGATTATCTTCCGTGTAAAGTAAGCCTCGCACTAAATTTCTTAATGGAGTTTCGTATTCTAATTTTTTCAATTCATTGGTTTTGCTTATGTCAACTGAGTATCAACCATGATTGGGACAGAAAAAATTAATTATGTTGCCATCATAGCGATTTTTTAACCCATGTTCATCAGCTAGTCCACACTGAGAACAAGCTACTCTCAGTCCCAAACAGTTTGTTGTAGGGAACAATAATTGCTCAATTTTTTCCCTCTCGCTTATTATTTTTTTAATTATTTTAGGAGCTTTCTTATGTGAACTAAAGTCACTTTGGTTTACTATTTTGTAATCTATATTTCCAAAATAAGAACTCAAACTTTTTAATAATTCTTTGAAGTCGTTAATATGATTACTAATTGCTCCCATGTAAGCAATACTTTTTTGATATTTAACATTCTCAAAACTAGATTCATCAGCAGATAAGGCTGCCGTGTCTACCATTCCCGCCATAACTATCACATTTTTACCAAGACTTTTTAACCTTTGGGCAAGTGAAAAAGCAAGTGAAAAAGTGATTATAGTACCAAAATGAGGAGAACTATTTGGTAGAGCTCCCACGCTTATCCTTATGTTATTTTTAGGAAGGTAATTGGAAATGTAGTTAACGTAATCTTTTTTAAAAACTGAGGAACCTCCTCCTGGTGGATTATGCATTTTACCATCATGTGAAAATTTAATCATAATATATATTTTTAGGGTCTTTGCGAGTTTATAAGATAAGTATGAATAGTTTCAGAAATTAGTCTAGCTTTGGGTTTTGGAGGAAAATCACTAAAATTAATCGCTTTTTCTTTTGTTAATTTTCTCTAAGGACAAGTTCTGTATATCATCTACATGGTTTTCTGATTATTGCAAAGATATGAACAACATGTTTAAGTTTGTAATTTCTTCACAAAATTAAACGTTAAATATTAAAAAGCTTAGTGAGGATGTGGTTGGACAAATAAAAAAGTTCACCTACTACGTTTAAGTTCTGAACAGGAATTATTATAATATGGACTATGTAAAGAATGCAATCAACCAAATACTGGTGAACGATGGTGCAAAGATTGTAATACTCCTCGTTTACAAGAAAACTTTGTTAATTGGACTAGTGGTAATCCTCAAATAGACCAATTCATCCAAAAATACCAACTCCGAGCCACTGATGCGGACAAGTTTATTGAGTGAATACCTTATGAACAGTTTACTAATGTTGAGTATCTCGCTGAGGGAGGTTTTGGGAAAGTCTACAAAGCTAAGTGAACCATGGGAAACATTCATCACTGAGACAATGAGAATAATCAATGAATAAGAGAAAAAGATTGCGAAGAAAATCTAACACGACAAATTAAATCTAAATTATCTATTTTAGAAAGTTCAATCAAGTCAGCTAAAACCAAACTAAAAAGCAACAGCAAATTCTCGGAAACCAAACGCGAAGAAAGAGAAGAAAAGCTAAAATCATTTTTTAGCGATTTTCCAATTACTCCCAGGAAATTTGTTAAAGCGTTAGAAAATATCAAGCCAGGATTGAGTGGAAAATTAACGGCAGAAGAAATCAACAATCTTTGTCAAAACAAGTCAGAATTAATTCAGTTACAAAAAGAATTTAAAGAATTAATGGGTAAACGTAGGCAAGAAGTAGTCCTTAAAAGCCTCAATAACTCCCAAAACAATACCGAATTTCTTAAAGAGACCGAAAAGCATAAAATCATTGATGATTGATTTAACAATGTTGTTCCTTGCTACGGCATCTCTCAAGACCCCCACGGAAATTATCTCATGGTCATGAAATATATCGAAGGAGGAGACCTCAGAAAATACCTAAAAACCAAAAAACTAAACTTTAAAGATAAACTTCTTCGCTTAGTTAACATTGCCCAAGGACTAAAGGATATTCATCAAAAAGGTTTAGTGCATCGAGATTTTCACCCTGGCAACATCCTAAATAGTGAAATTCATAGTTTTATTACTGATTTAGGTTTGTGTAAACCAGTTAGCGAAGTTAATCAAGAAAAAGAAATTTATGGAGTTTTACCTTATATAGCACCAGAGGTTTTAAGAAAAGAAAATTATACTCCTGCTTCAGATATTTATTCTTGAGGGATAGTGGCTTATGAAGTATTATCAGGATTACCTCCTTATGTAGTTTATGATGAAAAAGAAAAATGTTATAAAGAATTACCTCATGAACACAGTTTAGCAGAAAAAATTTGTCAAGGGCTTCGTCCACGATTTGAAGCGAAAATACCCCAGTTATTAAAAAACTTGATTGAAAGATGTTGAGATGCTGATCCTGCAAGACGTCCCACGGCTAATGAATTAAGTCGGATTTTAAACAACTGAGTAGGAGAAGTAGATGGTCAAAAGAACACCGAATTCTTTGAACAGCTTAAAGATAAAAAACAATTCTTAGATAAGTTGGTTGCCCTTGATTACAAAACCCACCCTTCAGCACTTTACACTAGTCGTCGTTTGGATTTTAAGAGTCTTCCTGAATCTCAAAACAGCAAAGAAATTAACGAGATATTTTATAGCAGTGACTCTAAACAAATTAATTTAGAAATCCCGGCCGATCTTGATCAACTTAACCTTAATGAAGAAGACCAACAAACTGAAACGCAATCCCAAGTTCAAGTTCCTAATAAATAAAGAAATACGAAACAAATTGAAAAATAGGTTTAAATAATAAAAGAAGAGTTGAAAAGTTAAAAAAATAACTTCCAATTAATTATTAGTGAACAATCTAACTGACAAAGATAATTAAGTAATATTATTAAAAAATTAAAAATTATTAAAATATTAATATGGTACAAGCACAAAAATGATTAGATAAAACTTATCCTAAAGAACAAAGAAAAGAAGTCAAAAAGATTTTTGCAAGAGGAAAAAATTTAGAAGGAAAATTAATTATTGAAAATTTTGAGAGTTTAGAAAAAATTGAATGTGGTTTTAATAATAAACTTACTAGTATTGAAATTACTAACTTACCCCAACTAACTTATTTTCATGCTAATAGTTGTCAAATTACTAATATAACTATCAATAATTGTCCTGAAATTAATTATTTTAACATAGGAAACAATCTCCTTAGTGAAACTAAATTTTTAAATCAACTGAACTCAGAAAAGTTAATCTATTTGAGTATCCACAGTAATAATTTTTCAGAACAAGACTTATCTTTTCTCAGTAAGTTTACCAATTTAGAGCAACTATTTATTGACAATCACGATGAGGAAAAGTTTGAGAATAATGTTTATAACCGCTTTATTGGTTCTCTTCGTCCACTACGCAATTTAGAAAAATTAAAATGGTTAAACATCGCTAACACTGACCTCAACTCTGACCTCGAACATTTGCCAGAAAGTTTAAGGAAAATCTGCTTGGATGATGAATGAGACCGAAAAGATACCGGCTACTTAAAAATTCGGGAAGAATTAGAAAAATGCTCGCAAATTGTTGGAGTAACTGAGAAATTATATCAGGAGGAAGAAGGCGAACCAGAATTCGTTAGCAACTGACACAGAATGGCTCCCTGACGTGAAGCTCAAGAGTTATTGCTCGAAGACAAGCCTTTAGTAAAGAGTTTGCGAAAACAAGTAAAGGAACTAAAAGAAGAAATTGAAACACTAAGAAAACAATTTCAAAAAGTTGAAGAAAAAACCAAAAAACTCGCAAAATTATTGGAATATGGACTCACAGAAAAGCAGGAACAAATTGAAAAAATGTTTGAACAGCACAAAGCCAAATTCACTATTGAAGAAAAAGAAATGCTTCAAAATTATCTGTTTAACCAAAGCAATTTACTTACCCCACAACAACAATCGACAGCCGAAAAATTATTAAAAGCCAAATTGTCTAGCACTGAATGAGAAGAATTCTGTATTAAAAGGGAAGAATTAATCAACTTACAAGAATTAGAAAGTGAAAAACTTTTCGAAGCCAAAATTGAAGTTAGAACCATTCTAAAATAAAAATTTTGGATGGTTGTTTGCCTAAATTAGAAAGTTTATTCAAAATTATTTATTTTTGCAGTTATAAGATAATTTATGAACGCGATAAACGCTCCTTAGGTGGTTGTTCCATAAACTCTTGACAATCATTTATTGAATCTTCTTCACTAAATACTAATTGTTCACAAGAATCTTTTTGGTTGTAATCATTTATTCAAATGGTTAATTCCTCATCTTTGGTTATTTGTTTTAATTCTTTCTCAGTTCCTTTTTGAAATTCTACTAAACCTATCCGGTGATAGCGGTTGCCTTTTCTCCTTATTACTATGCCAAAAGGTTTGTTGCTTTTCCAATATCCTCTACCAAATGTTACTAAATGGTCTCCTGGTTTCATTTCTTCTA
Source organism: Paraglomus occultum (assembly GCA_910592205.1). Lineage (NCBI taxonomy): Eukaryota > Fungi > Glomeromycota > Glomeromycetes > Paraglomerales > Paraglomeraceae > Paraglomus > Paraglomus occultum. Next base: position 7,965 of record CAJVPJ010000877.1, on the reverse strand, counting down.
GTGTTTCCCGAGTTCCTAATAAAGTAACTCGCCTTTCCTTGTATTCTTTTTTGTCAATAAAAGTTACCACAACATCTTTCATATAAGCACCGCCATCTATCAAAAAGTCTTCTCTTACGTCGAAAGATACCGTGTTTCTTTCGAATTGCTTTATAGTGTAAGTTAAGCCACTTGAATCGGCTATTTTAACACTATTAGGCATAAAAGTGATAGCTTTTTTCGTTTCTCTTTCTTCCTGTTTACACTGAATGTATAATGAACCTTGAACGCTGGTTGAACCTTTCTTGTCAATGTTAGGCAGCAGGCATCGCCCAATACCTTTAACATTTTTTCCGATTCCGTGCCAAGCCAAAGGCTCAGCGTAACCATTTTCCACCGCCGTTTTCATCACCTCAAACAAAGCCTGCTGAGGAGTTAAAGAATAATCCACTCGCACTTTATTTCCATAAGGCAATAGTCCTAAAATGGAGTAAACACTATCAATAGGTAAAGTTCTTTTTCTTTTTTTAACTGCTCGCAAAATTTCATTTAAGGTTAAAAAAATTGTGTCTTCATGACTGTAGCCTTTTTTATAGTAGGTTCAGCCAATAGGGGTAGCGATTTTTTTTGAGCCATCATTAAACTCATTAATGTTATTATATTTAATGCCGTCACTATAAGAGGGTTGTTCTAAAACTCAAACCCCGGCCATTATTCTTCCATCGATTAGATAGTCATCAAACATAAAAATAGTTTGTTTAGATAGTCAGCCCTCTTGAAAAGTTCAACAACGAGTAAATCATTTGGATCGAAGTATCAACTCTAATACACTTAACAGGCTGAAAGTAGTCGGTTCTTCATTGCTATTTTTTTCCTCTGCCTTAGTATTAATCGTTATTAAAGTAACATCGGCATTGCTAAAATATTGGTGCATTTTTTTTATTTCTTGGGCTTTTTCTTCGTTATTATTTTGGTTAATACATAATTGATCCATTCAGAGATAATCAATTCCTAAATGAAAACATGCTTCTCGGGCTTTAGTTAGAGCCTTTCTCCCCCCCGAACTTAACTTTTTATCATTCGGATCGGTGCTACCATAAGCATAAGATAAGGTAGCATAATTTCTTATATTCAAATTTCTTTCCGTTTTTTCTACTTTTTTTGTTTTAATGTTGTAAAGTTTACTTGGTAATTTTTTGATTACGGTTTGTTCAGAGTTATTATTAGTAATTTCTCAAGAAAAAGGTTTGCCATCTCTTAGACGTATTTCTCGATAGTTTATGTTATCGCAATCATAATTTTCCTTAATCCTGTTTTTGTTTAGCGATTTGAGCAAGAGGCTGGGAGCTATCATTACGTCTGTTTTATTAGCAAAAAATGGTTCCACTACACATCACTCACGGGCAAATTCTGGCTCGTCAACTTCTATTTGTTGCGGTTCCTTAGTAGCGCCAAATTTTTTTTTCAGTTTTTTTTGGATTTTTTCGCAACCCCAAACCTTTTTTTTGCCTTCCTTATCTACTCAATCATTGCTACCTTTGCAACCAATTTTCTTCACACTGTTTGGTAAATACCATAACCCATAATCAGTATCTTTTTCGCTGGTCCCTAAGTCATTTCCTATATCTGTGTTACTGACATTTAATCACTTTAATTTTTCTAAATCTTTTAGAGGCTTTAAAGAACCAGTAAAACGGTTATAGAGGTCTTTCTCAAACTTTCCTTTGTCAGAATTATCAATGTATAATTCTTCTAGATTAACAAATCTACTAAAAGAACTTAAATTGTGCTTTTCTTCTTGTTCGTTTTCCTTTTTACCTATGTCATTGTTATGAAGACCTAGATATTTCAACTTTTCTGGTGGCAGACTGTCCAAAAAGTTTAAATCGCGAAGGTAGTTATTACTGACATTTAAGTGGCTAATTTTTGGACAGCCCCTAATCCTTATATTTTCCAAATGGCAATCACTAACACTAAAATGAGTTAGTTCGGGCAGATCAATAAGTTCAACATGAGTAAGGCTACTATTATGTTCGCAATAGATATTTTTTAATTCCTGGTATCCCTTTATAATTAGTTTTCCCCCTAAATTTTTACTTCTAGCAAATAAGGTGGCATCCTCGTTTTCTTTAGGGTAATTAACCTCTAATCATTCTTGGGCATTCTGAATGCTCAAAAATTTTTTTCATGTTTCTCTTCATTTTTCTTTCCTTTCCTTATTTTTAGAGCCATACAAAGAAGGATTAATTTCAATTTCAGTTTTTAGCCACCAAGCATAGTCAGCATCAGTTGGTTTTAAACCATTGTTAATTCACTCTTTGCACTCTTCATAATTAAATCCTTTCTTTTCTCATTCTTCTCGTAATCTTTCGGTGAATCCCGGAAGAATATCCTTTCAATTATCTGAAGAACTAACTGCTATTCTTCTTTTCTTTCTGCTGTTTTTAGTCATATTAAGTCATTTTTAGGATAAATTAACTTTAGCCTGAAAACAGGAAAATTATTCGCTTTTTCGTGTTGAAAATAAACTAAAAAAGCCAAGTGCGGCAAAAATTAAACCAGCTATAATATTGACTAATGTTAAATACAACTAATCCACTCATTCAAAATTGGCTAAAATAAGACATATATTTAAAATATGGTAAACGCACAAGAATGGTTGGATCAAAATTATTCCAAAGAAGTCAAAGAACTAGACCTTGCTAATCAAGAGTTAGTGGGTCAATTAATCGTCCAAGATTTCCCCAATTTAGAAAGTATCAAATGTGGCAACAACAAAGACCTTGTTAGCATTAAACTAATTAACCTGCCTAAATTGAATTACTTCCACGCTAATGGCTGTCAAGTTGCCTATTTAACCGTTGATAACTGCCCGGAAGTTAACGAACTAAATATTGCTAATAACTTACTAACTGACACTAGTTTTCTCAGTAGCCTTAACCCTGAAAAATTAACCCATTTAAGTATTCATAGTAACAATTTTGCAAAACAAGATTTGTCTTTTTTGAGTAAATTTATTAAATTAGAAAAATTGTTCGTTGACAACCATAGTAAAGAAAAGTTGGAGCAGAACATTTATAATCGTTTCAATGGTTCTTTGCAACCCCTCCAAAACCTCAGAGATTTGAAATGAATAAACATTGCTAACACTGACATCGATTCTGGATTAAAATACTTACCAGATAGTTTAAGGAAAATTTGTTTAGTCAACAGCTGGCAACGAAAAAATGCTGGTTATTTAGATATTAAGTGAGAAATAGAGAGGTCAGTTAGATTTCCCAGAGTAACAGAAAAGCTTCAGCAACAGGAAGAAAATGAACCACCTTTTGTTAAGGATTGATATCGTTTTGCCCCTTGACGCCAAGTTGTAAAATTGTTCGGAACAGAAGCTTTTAAAAGACAAGAGGCTCAAGAATGATTAAATGAAAAATATCCTCCTTATACCAACCGACAGCATTATAAAGAGATAATTATGAGCGATAAGAATTTGACAGGGAAACTAGACCTGAGTGATTTCACTAATTTAGAAAAATTGAATTGTTCTTACAACCAATTAACTAGCCTAAATCTAAGCGGTTGTCAAAATTTGACTGAGTTAGATTGTTCAAACAACGAATTTACTAATACTAATTTTCTACAAACGATACCTAACCAAGAAAAATTAGAGAAGTTAAAGTTAAATGACAATCAAGAACTGAAAGAAAGTCTGAATTTTTTAACTCCCTTTACCGCTTTAAAAGTTCTAAATATTGGTAATTGTCCTTTTACTGGTAGTTTAAAATATCTAGAAAACATGAAAGAACTAAGAACAATTATTCTTAATAATACTGATGTGGATTCAGGTCTCGACTACTTATCAGATAATTGTCGAGAACTCTACTGCGAGCCAGACACCACAAAGAAATCAGCCAAAATTGCTAGTATTTTAGTTAAGCATCTTGAAGAAAGAAGAGATGGCGAAAAATACTTTAACTTAGTTAAATGACGTGAGGAATTAAGGAGCAATATTGTCTTATCTATTCCTATTGAAAGATTATTTGTAATTCGTAGTAACATCAAAAAATTTGTTAACAAATGAAGTGAGGAAGTAGAAGATGATTGATATGAAAAAAATAAAAGAAAATTCTTTGGTAGTGAGAAGACAAATGAATTAAGTAATTTGCAATCTCCCAAAGAATTCAAAATAAATTGATATTGAACTATTCCTCAGTGGGGAGGAAGGGCAGCTATTGGTATTAGTGGTATTTTATCCTTCTATAATTATCAAGTAGGGGCGGTAGCAGTGGCTTCTCCAATAATTGAGACAATTACCTCTTATGCCAAACAAAAGTGATACGAAGAAAAAAGCCAAAAATGGGAGGAATTTACGAAAGATGCGGTTGAGTTGTTGGATAATTACCATGAGTTGAAAGGAATACTCGAATCACTCCGAGGTTACAAGATAGGAAAAGAAAAATTAGATGAAGCACTGAAAGATTTAGATAACAGGTCTAAAGAATTTTCAACAAAATACGATGAAGACAGTAATGGAACAATTAGCATTTTTGAGTTGCAAACAAATAAAAATGAACTTGCTCAAGATTTAGACAAGGAAAAAATTGAAGAAGGGAGCAGTCAACTAGGAGGAATTTTCCAAGCAATAAAAGAATTGGAAAAAGAAATAAATAAGTACCGACGAAGCTTTTACTATGGAACAGTTGAGGAAGAAGAAAAGAATGAAATTCGGCAAGAAGCAACCAGAGTTGAAATTCCATCAGAACTTATTCAGGATGATAGCCACATTCGCCTTTTAGATAGCCTAGAAGATGAAAATATAGAATTAGAAACTAGAATTGAAGCATTGCCTAAAAAGTAACTTAATATGACTAAAAAACAACTAAAAACCATGTCAAGCAATCGTGGAATAGCAACCACCGAAAATAGAGAAGTCATTCAAGAATTAAGAGAAATTAAAAGCGATATTAAAGAAGTAAAAAAATTTCTCATTATCAATAGTCTCCGCCAATTAGCAGTCAACTACGACCATTAGGGGGGGGAATATTTTCTAAGAAAAGCAAAAAATAAGAAAAAAATATTAATTAATGAACAAAAAGGAAGTAATTGACATTCAACCCCTCTTAAAAACTAAAAGATTATTAGAAAAGGTTGTCAAGGAAGGAACCAGTAGCGAACTGGAAGAAATGGGTGGTGTTCAAGCCTTCGAGATGGCTTACGAGTTAAGTTGAAAAACTTGTCAAAAAATTCTCAAAACCAAAGGTGTTGAAGTTTACAGTCCAAAAGAAACTTTCCGCAAAGCTGCGGCCGAAGGTTTAATCCGTGAGTTTGAAGTATGAGGAGAAAAATATTTGGAAACTAGAAATTTAACCGTCCATAGTTATGAAGCCGACATATTAGCCGACGTTTGAAAAGTATTACCAGATTTTTTAACTGATCTGGATTACTTAATTAACAAAATCCAAGAAGAGATTAGTAAATAAAATTATGAACCTACAATTAGAAGAAAGACATCACAAAATAATCCAACAAATACTGAACAAATACCCTTACCAATTTTATGCTTATGGCTCACGAGTAAAAGGAACTGCGCGAAAATACTCCGATTTAGATATCTGCTACCAAGAAGAGGTGCCACTGGCCATTATTAGTCAAATCCGCGAACAGTTTACGGAATCTAATTTACCTTTTGAAGTAGAGTTAGTTAATTGAAAGCACATGCGACCCAGATTTCAGGAATTAATTAAGTCAGATTTGACATTGCTAGTGAAATATTAAAAAGAGTGATTAGGCACTAGAAGACACCACCAAATTAATCTCACTGATAAACTAGCAATTTTTATTCAGTGTTAAATTTTCTCTTTTTTAATCTTGTTGATGACAATTTCTAATTCATAAATGGCTAGTAGTCCCATCTTTAAATCAGAAAACTAGTTTATATTTTTTATCGCCAAAAGGAACTCCTTCCCGGAGAAAAACCTTTCTCTTGCCATGGTAGTCAGTGGGGAAAAATCTTTTACCATTTACTTCGGCTCGAAAAATATCTAATATTAATTCTTTGGTAATTGCTTCACGACCTTTTTTCTTTCAGGTGTGGTCGGTGATGGTGATTTCGTTAATGGTTAAGGTATTAAAAATAAAGGTAAATTGTATAGAATAAGTTCACCGTCGCTCTTTATCGGCTTCCTTTTCCTCAACAAACTTAAACAGTTCGGGCATGTATCGTGTCTTTTTTTTCGGTAATAGATACTTCTATTTCGTTAGGAGAAAATAAACGGCTAGCGTAAGTTAATAATCGGTCGAGAGTGAAACAGTTTAGGTGATAATGAAAAATATCTTTGGTCTCCGCAGTAGTTAGTTTGATTTTGTGTGCTACTTCTTCAATCGGTAAATTATTATCCTGCTGATAGGCTAATATTTTCTCACAAACCTTATATTTGGCCTTATCAATTGGCGAAGCATTAGCGGGTAGTGCTTGGGAAATATCAGGGCCGTCATAATCAGAACTTTCAATTTCTTGGAGATATTTTTGGAAGCCTTTATTTTGTGTCATAATTCTTATTAACTGATTTTATAAGTTTTTTAGTAATGATCTAGGTTTTCTCAATTTTCTCAAATTAAGCAGATTACATTACTTTACACTTGGCAGCTACTGAAACAACTTGATTAGCAAGTTTGGCACTTTCAGTGATAGCTTCCATTACCTTGTTTCAGTCAATATGTTCTTTTGTTGATTGACGGAGTTCCTTTCTTAACTCTGCTATTTCATTTTCCAAAATCCTAATGTCTTCTACTCCTATTTCTTCTTTTTTTCTCCTCTCTAGGCCTTCTATTTTACTCATATTTATGCTGATGGCCTTACTTAACCTCCGTAAATCCAAAGATTCATTATAGACCTTTCGGCAATTTTCCACTAAATAATTTACTAAAATGGATCGTGAAAAATTTCTTTCTTGCTCAGTACCGTTATTCACATGAATAATTTTACCCTTTTCTTTAACTTTTTTAATTATCTCTGACAACTTTCCGCCATTTTTAATCATTAAGTCAATATCTTTTCTACATTCTTCTTGATTTTCAAAATCAGTAAACCTAGTTCGCACAATAGTAATATAGTCATCAATATCCTCACTTCCTGAGGCGAAAATAGTCTTTGCTAATTTATAAGCCATTATTTCTCCATCATCGAATCTATCACTAGTAACAAACACTATTTGGCTTATTCCTTCTCTCAAGTAATAAATCGTTTGAATTATTTTGTCTAATACATTGTCTTCTGATAATTGTGTATCACCTATTCCCACGGTATCAATTACTCGGTATACGGCATATTTTTCTTCAAATTCTCTGATTTGGGTTTCCTTAGTTTCACTAGTTGCATATTTTCCCTCTTTGAACTCGCTAGTGTCAGTCAAGACATTAGCCAGAGTCGATTTACCACTGCCAGTATTACCAATCAGAAGAATATTCTTGACATTCTTCATTTTTAGTTTATTCAAACCAACCTTTAACTCCGTAATTTCTGCTTGTTTTTGACAAATTTCTTCTATTTTTTTAGTGTTTTTGAAGTAACGATTAATTGTCTCTTTGGTATGTGCTAACTCTTCCTGAGAAGAATTATTATCACTTTTAACCAATTCACTTTGACTTTCTAACAAATGAACTAAGTCTTCTTCTAGATAATTTAGATTATTTTTTTCAATTTCTTCTTTTGCATCATTTACTAACCTTTTCAATTCTTCTTTTTTAATTTCTAATTTTTGAGTTAAATCATCAACACAAGGTACTAATAGTTTTTCTAGTTCTTTAATTTCTTTTTTACTAATTTCCAACCTTTTCTCTAAGTCCTTAATTTTCTCATCATTTTCGGTTAATTCTTCTTTTAACAACTCGCGGGCTTTGACTTTTTTTCTGATTTCCTTCTTAATTTTGTCGTATATTTCTTTTTCTCTCTTATTAAAAAGTAGCAATTGTGGAGAATTTTTTACCAAA
>CAJVPJ010000876.1:0-15198 GCA_910592205.1 Paraglomus occultum | reverse complement strand
TTTTGGGAAATCAAAAAAACTTCGGCTTAATGCAATTTCGGCTTAGTGTGGCTTCGGCTTATCGAGTTTCACTTGTAGTAATGAATGCATCAATCGGCACTATTATTATAGGAACCAAGACTTTGTTTTGCAAGATGTCGAATAAACTAAATTGCAAGAATAGCAAACGTGAAGTCAAACAATTTCTTTATAGTTAAAGTTTACCACGTTAATATTGTTGTCGTTAATTATATTTCTTGTTCTGAGATTAAAAAATGTAATGCATATTATTTATTGCAGCAATTTTGTATTAATAACCACTAAAATATGCTCGGTCATGTATTACATGTATCACCGCGCAGGGGTTCATACACAATTTGCATTGCTTTGAGGCTTTCGTATCGACGTAATACCCTTTGTAATAGTATCCAACACCAAACTTTGTCAATACAATTTCGCTGCCCTCTTTTTCAGTTACTTTCGCAAGCGGTAGTCTTATTTTCACGTTGATTTGTAAAAATGATATTTCGACTAACTTGTGTATCGTTGCAGTATATGTGATTATGAATACTAATAATATTAAGGTCTGTGCATACGAAAAGCTTGTCACCGCACTTTAACTAAAAATTTAATAATAGTATCGCAGTTAATTACTATTATTAGTAAAACTTTATAAATCTAATTGTTAATACTTTGCTGATGCAATAAACGTTCTTTCTGGGGTGGGAAAAGAACATCCAACAATCCAAACACCTTTGCGTATCTTTTTATTTCACCCCAGCGTAACCAAAAGAAGGATTAAAGTTTATACAAAACTTTGTAGTCCAAGGAGAGTAAGCATACAGGTGAGTAGTGATCGTGCCATTGGTGCAATAAATATAGACAGACATGTAAAATTGCTTAATCAGCGATTCGATGGTGAGCATTCTTGCCTCGACCTTAGAAGCAATGTTGCACGATGATTATTTTTTTCTATTGGGGGTAAATATTTCAAGTCTTCTTATGCCAAGATCAGAGAACGTGACACAGTACCGAAATCGACCATCTCCGCCAAGAAATATCATGCCTTTCCGGGACTCTTGACGTATTGCACTGAACGATCGACACATAAAATTCCACATTAATCAATCGAATTCGGTTTTTGAGATGCAATAGAAATGGATTGGTGTTAGTGCATGTACGTATATAATAGGTGTATTTAAGTCCGATACCTAACACAAAGATCATAATGCATTCAGCCAATAGACATTATCTTTAAAATTCTTATAGTCATTCGGCATTCCAATAGGCAGTTGACTAGAATAGGGTGGAAAGCTCGTTATTATACCAAAACAAAAGTATTTGCCGAATGTCGGGGGGAAAAGATTTAACACGAGTGCCAAGATTTATTTATCGAAAGAGTCTTACTTTATAAAGGCATGTTGTTACCGGTTTTGTCAATAAATGCGTTCCAATTTAAGACACTCTTAAAATGAGCTTACAAGTCTTTTCATTATTACAGAATTGCGGCAAGACTCTCACAAAATTTTACTTTCTGCAATGACACTCTCCCCTCTCTCCATACTCTCTGTGGACGATAATTAAAAGAGGAGAATCCATTCCATTCGTACTGAATGGGTGCTACTGCAATTAGATTCTTGAGAACATTTGTATATACACAAATATGAATTACCGTCTTTCATTGGCCGGAATTTATTGAGACTGACAAAACCGATGATCGGAAATTCATCATCGAAGAACTTGTAAATAGAGTAACAAAAGATAACCTATCCTGGAATATCCATTATGCGTCAAAACCTTACATCACAGAGATGAGCAAGCGTTGGGGCCTTCATTTGAACCACGGAATGTTCAAATTTGGTATTAAGGGTCGTATATATTAATATATACAGATCAGATCAGATCTTCAGTACCCATACCCGCAGAAAAGATAATGAAAGAAGAAGGCAAATCCATCCTTGTTTAAAAAGTGCTCTGACCCAAATTGGTTCAAGTTTCAAAGTTGATATAGCAGTTAATTACCATCATTTGATCTCATTCAGTGCGTGTTCCTTATCTTGTATTCTACTGCGGGTATCAATAAAACTAATTAATATGTGCTAATTTAACGGTTTAGTAAAACCCGAGACTAATATTCCCTTCTTCGAGTACATTTTTGTAGTAACACTGCTATTTTAGTGTATTTCGTATGTTTATAAATATGCATCCGATCTAACTGTAATTGCATCTGTAGCACCAATGTGTGCCATCAATATTCATTTTGTATTATAGGAAACAGTTATATAGACAGTGCACTGCACACTGATCATTCCCGCAACCAGTATGTGTCCCTATAAACAATAAATATTGCTTATTTAATTTCATTTAATTACTTCTTTCTAGATTTTAGCGTCCTTTGTCACTCTCCCCTTATAATATGACCGCATTCTCTTCGCCCCAGCAGCAGTTCCAGGTGACTGCTCGCAACTTAATAACAGACGACACAGCAGGCTCAAATCCGTCTACAAGCACGCCCATCACAAGCGCAGCCACCGCAAACTCAATATCAAACATTACCCCCACCCTCGTTACGCCACTATCCACCTCAACTCGCCTACTCCATAGACCTCGACCAGAGGCTTCGTCGTCTACTTCAACTCCTCCTACCATACCCCCTCGATACCATTCAACCGCTGAAACTGTCACCTCGAATACGCTCTGGAAGCAAAACACGGCATCGATGTCGTCGGGAATATCTAGTATCCACAGTCCACACAACTACTCGCATAACAATCGCAAAACTCACTCTCTCGACAGCACAAACATTCACATTCCTTCTCAAAGACCCTCCCTTCCCTGCTCATTACCCTACACACCGCATTATCACTCATATTCCACCGAACACTTTGACCGAACATATTCTGTTCAAGTAACACGGCGAAAAAGAGAGCTTTTGTTACGTAAATTGCTATCTGCGTCATTCATAGCTTGTTTGACTGCGATACTAGCTTATTTTTATTTCTCTTCCTCTAACACGAGTAGACAATTGTACAATAGTAAACATGGATACGGAAATAGCATACGCACAAATAATATAGATAACATCAAGAACAATGATCAAACTGACCAAAGATATTTCGCTCATAATCAAGCTGATACCCATAAAGACATTTTCTCTTCCGATAGCTCTAGAACCTCACATCCAACAACTCATGCAAACGATATAATTCTCTACCGCATTCTTGGCAATGACCTCCCCCCAAGACACAAAACTGGTCAAACGCTACAAAATCTCAAATTCATACTCGACAACGAAGAGCCCTTTCCTCGGACTACAAAGTACTGGATTCTCAATCGTATATTTGACCAATCTTACGAAAAGGCCTTGATCAATTTATTAGAGGCTCGCAATCAGTCGTATCTGAGAATACCTTTTGAAGTCGATGAGTATTTGAAACACGATTTCAGATTGGAAGATTTTCCCGAGTCGGATTTCTTTCATTCAGAAGAGTTTAGTAGGTTTACCAATGTTGGCAAACTAAGGACCATGGATCATACGTATTATGACAAGAATCTATATGTTATGAATAATGTAAGTTAGAGGAGAAAAGGAAAAAAGGGTGGCGCAAATGGGTGGAAAATATGAGGCATTTTTGATGCGAGTTATCTGGTTTTACGATGTTAACAGATAATCAATAGCTGTTCGTTACAAGAGAGAATTTGACTTACAAACTTTCTGCTTACAAAATTTTCTAGAACGGAGGTCGTAACGCTGCCATTCAACACGGAAAGCTTTTACCCAACATCCGTTGGATTTTTCCGCTCGATGGCAACTGTTTCCTTACAGCCAACGCCCATGCTGATATCATTAGGCAACTCGATAGTTACGGCAACGATTACAAATATTTCATTATCCCTATGGCGAGGTTGGTGAACAATACACAATTGCTAGTGAACAAGGATGAGCGACCGTCCACACCAGAGGAGCCGCAGATTGTGTTTAGACACGACGCTGAAATGGCTTACAACTCGGGCATGAGATATGGCAGGCGATCAAAGGTAAGGAAAAGGATTTACGAGGAAACAGGAAACAGGAAACAGGAAACGCCTAATATCATATATTCACAAAAAAGTCTGCTTTCTATCGTTACAATAATGACTGACACTCTTTCATATTAATAGCTTGAACTCCTCTGGCGCTTAGGCGTGCCCCCGCGCTCAACCCATCACAAGCAACCTGTTCCGTGGGAAGTTTCGCACCCTGCTCCCTCACCGCCATCTTCACCTCTCTACAAGTCTGCCGGTTGGGTTTTCCGCTTATTCTCTGGTCATTCTGCCCAGGAACTTCCCCAAAAAGAAGCTTCAACACTACGTGCGCTCAACCGTCTCCTTGCAATACAGGGCTTCATCGACAACGTAGATGAGACCATTGCGAGAACCGTCCAAGGATTCAATCCTCACAAATTATGGATATACGATGAGGAAGAGTTCGAAAAAGTAAAATTAAATTTGTGGGTGGGTGACCAGAAGACCAAGAAATTAGTGAGCTTTTTGGCTGACAGAGCAAATATGATTGCAAAAGATATTGAAAAGGATGTTGTCGTCGTTGAGAAAAACGTATGGGCTTTGGGAAATGGATTAAGGAAATGGAATGATCGAAACGCGGACAGAGATGATGCAAAATTTAATATAATGTCGGAAAAATATAATCAAGAACATTTGAATAGAGAAAACAAAGACAAAGGACAATTTGTAGATAATATAATAACTTATACTAATTGCCAGGAGCGATCGCAGGAACGAGAGCTCGGCGGAGAAGTCAATAATGGGCATTATTTAGCTACTCCCGACGCACATACTCAAGCAGGCTCGAAGTCACATCATTGTACACCATCACTCTCGACAAACAATATGCATCTCGCACCTTTATTCGAAAACATCACTACGCTAACCTTATCCCATTATTTCTCCTCGAACGATGTGCATGCAAGACACGCAGCAAATCTCATCCGATGGGTGTTACTGTCGTCTTATGCTGTGGGCGATCAGAACGATCCCGATGTGGTTCATAGTACAACGGAGAGTGAAACCGATCAATATCCGGATGAGGGATATGCGTTCCCGGCTTTGCACAGGATACCGAGAGTCATGGAGAAGTACGCGAAACTAGATTATAATATGAGATATGAAAACGAATACGAGGATCCCAGAAAGGAGAACCAGAACGGAAAATTCAGCAAAGAAGAGGACGAGATAGTAAAGGAGCTACTTCGAACAGATTTGTCACATTTTCTCGATTCTTGTAGACTTCTCTACCGCTCGCATGCCCTATCTCATCACGAATACCTCGAACTCAAATCACTAGCTTCCACTTGGCTGGAACTTCTGCTCTATTCGTCAAGTGCAATCGCCACATCTCGTCTTCCAGACCATCGTGCTACCCTTTACGACTTGAACGTCTCTGCTCTTGCTGCATTTACAAACGACGTGCGTATGTACTTACGCGTGATCAATCGTTGTCGAATGCGAATCGGAAAGCATTTTCACGTGTCGCCTTACGCTGGACAGACAAAGCAGATATTCGAGATCGATTATGTGAACACATACGGAAGCGAAAAGAATGATCTGAATGAATACAATGAGGCATTATTGAAGCATAGTACTTTGAATTTACAGTATTGGCTGTTATTAACACGAGGAGTACAGAACGCTGCTGTCGGAAAAGATTTGTGGCAATATACTGCAAAACAAGGACAGCGTCTTCCGCGAGCCATGATGTCTCATCTGGATTTGTACCATTCTCGTGTGCAAGTGCAAGACGATATCCTCAAACCTTTATTGCACATAGCACAGGCTGCACATAGTGTTAGCGATAGTCGAAGAGGAATACAGCACGATCACGAAGACGAATATGAATACTTTGGACGTTTCTCTGAGAACATTGGTGGGAAAATGGACGTTTTTGGCGATTTAGAGGGTAAAAAGGAGTGGAGGAGAATAGTAGAAAGGAGAGTAGGGATTGGAAGCGAAGCTAGAGAATGGGGTATACCGCCTTTTTGGATGCTTGGAATCGCATAAACGTTAATTAATTAGTAGTTTATTATAATTGGATGATACATATTTTAATTATCTCCAAGAATGCAATAATATGCTGGTTCCCTTGCATTATTGCTTTGTATATTAATTTGTTTTACAAGCTGAGGATCTATGTTTATAGTTCTTCCGTCATAGAAGATTAGCTATAAAATTGAAAGAATAAAAAAAAACCAGGAATTCGGGGATAGTAATCCAATGGGAATTTCTTACGGATCAAAAAGTTCGGCTTTTATTTCGATAATAATTATCTGAAACTACCAAGTCAACCCCTTAATTCATTTGTAATCTCTTCCGCCGACTTGCAACGACTTGCGGTGATGTTTCTCTTGTGGAACACTCGCTTTCAGTCACATGGCCAATGCGTGAAGCACACTGCTCTTCCCTTAATATCTGTAAAATAAGCCCGCATAAAAGGGTCTTTTTAAGTTTGTTCATTTGTTGGGAAAATTAGCTTTTATTTGATTGACATTATACGAATATAAATTATTGACCGAGACTTGCAGTTTTAATCCATTCCGGTATTCACGATTATCAATATGACTCGGCAACATCATCGTCTTGAATGGTCAAATCTTCCATTAATTCATCCAACCGAATCTCAGGGAAATCAGCTTCCTCTTCCTCCTCCGTTTCCCCACTGTCGATTTCCATCTCGGTCTTTAAGTTCGACTTTTTATTTTTGTATAAATTAACCGATTGCCTTAATTCCGGATCTTCCTCCAAATCCCTCAAAAACATTTCGTAATCGACGTTATCTTTATCAACGTCGCCTCTCCTAATCCCTCCATCGCCTTCCTCTTTATTTAATTTCTGTAGCTTCCAATTTCTCGGTCTATTCTTGCGTCGTCGATTGGGATATGCTTTCTTTATTAGGATCACATCGGGAAGCGAGCTTCGCTCAAGGGAATCAAATGCAAAGTCGTTAAAGTTTGACGATGCAATATCGTAACCAAGGACAGTGTCACCGGCTTTCAAAATTGCCCCAAGATGAGAGCGGGCAAAGAAGACGGTGTCATTTCTGCCAAAATCGGACAAGCGAGCTACTTGTATGTCTGCAAGAACATACTATACAATGACAAAAATCAGTTAGTAAAGTGTTGGTTGTATGCCGAGACTATTGTTTGCTCGCACTCCTTGTTACCTTTCCCTGAGTTCTTATAGGTTCTACGTCTAAAACATAGTATTGTATCAAGTCTTTGGATGAAGCTAAAGACGAAAAAGGTGTCCGCCAATAGACTGCAGTTGGTACGTCTGTCGTTGATAACGTATTGGCATCCATAACATTGATGGAATTGGCTACGCGATAGCAGAATACCAATGGGCTACGAACATGGGTAAATAGAGTTAGTTGACGATCATACACTCCTCGTCAGCATTTCTCGTGTTGAATGCATCTACCTTATATTTCCTAGTGATTTGGCTGTCTTTGATGGTAAACATATTAAATCGTCTTTACATATTGGTATGATCTCAACCGAGTATGTGAATTTGTAGTTTGATGTATTACTATGAATGTCTGTTGAAATCAACTGCTCAGAAGTCTTCGTCCTTTATAAACATAAACTAATCGTCAGCCCTAAACCTCATACGATTCTTGTCTGGTCAAAAACTACACGCTCTTACCGTACAGGGATTACTGAAGTCAGAAATTCAACCATTTTGATAGCATGCGCTCTCTGCGAATAAAAGAAATCCAGCCCATCTTTAAGCTCTTTGATATTTATCGTATCTTTATGCATGCTGTGCTTCAATATCAACTGTTCTAAATAGAAAAAGGTCTTCTTGTGATTAACTTTTTGTCTCACTTGCACGATAGACTGCCAAGTATTTTGAGCCATCACTTTCGTGCAATCGCCACACTGCTGGTTACTGACAATATACTCTACTTCGAACGCTTGTTGTAATATAGTCGATGCATGGACTTCCTTTTGTATAGTCAATTTAACCTTGATTCGCTGTGAATGCGGCTCGGTCCAGATAAAAATCGCGTCTATAAGGCGTACTCTGTTCAAGCCCTTAAGACGTTTGAGGCAGAGAGACAGGAGCTCACGAGACTCGAGTTGAGCAGAGATCCACATGTTTGGTGGTTGCAGATATCGTTCGCATTTACGGCAGAAGTGGAGAACCGATTGTTTGGGAATACCCTCCGTTATGTCATATTCATTGCGAATGCAATTTATGCACATGTTCGAGGGATTTGGTGAGATTGTTGTTCCGCATTGGCAGCAGAGACTGGGTGAGAGTAAAAAGTTGCTCAAATTAGAGGTTTGTTCTTTTTCATTTGAGAGTAACGTAACCTTGAGAATGTTTTTTGATATGTCTGTCTTGTGAATTAAATCTGTGGAGAGCCTTTCCGAAACGTGTTCTTGTGTAGACAAGTATCTCGTCAAATGTAACGTCCATTAAACTTACATTAATTGTTCTGTCACAACCGGATTATATTGCATGTTTGCAGTTTGGTATGAAGTACGAATTAGAAGGCAAAGTAGATCTCTCCGGGCTTTTTTTTCTTTGGCGTAAAATTTTTGTGTGCCGCAGAAATTACGTATACCAAAATCGCGTTGCGTTGTAGGTTAGAATGTCTATGGTTCAGGGAACAAAGAAAGTACAATCCAGATTAAACATCACATACAGTACACGAGCAAGTAAAGGCTTTGAAATTTTACAAGCCGTAAAATTCGTCGACTTGTGTCATACAATCTCTACGAGACGTGCGGTCAAATCAATTCATTAGACTTGGCTAAAATTATAAGTTAGCACTCGGTACTTGCCAAAAAATTTATTAACGTATGAGAATTAGACGGTTTCATCAAACTCTCACACACCACAAGACGTCAGTCGCAAACCACAAACAATGCGCTGCAGGATAGCTTTTCGTCGCGAACGCTTTGCATTGTAAGGACAAACTAGTAAAGTTAAAAAATAGACGAGTGGTTCCATAATCATCATATACAATCCTACCAAACCAAAGTTTGCCCATTGACTAGAGTCTATTTCAACATAGAGCCAAGCATTCTGGTGCTGAACACGTTGGTCATGAATAATACAGCAACGACTTCAACCCACACTTTACAACTAACCACAAACTGAAGTAAGGTAAAAATGTATTCGTATGCCATGTACCTACCAGTGTGAGGAGAGTTTCAGCGAAGGCATTCAGATTCTACGCGTTTTATACTGTGTGCTGCTTGAATAACCCATAATTGCCTCAGACGTCTATAGTAGATGTCGTCACACATCTAGGGAGTGGTTTCTAAGAAACGACAATCACACTTTTTTTATTATATCAACCAATTATACCACTAAACCAATCACGAGTCACACAAAAAAAGTAGTGTGCTTCTTTTAATTCGCTTTAATAGTTGGGTAATTAACTTGTGCTAAATCAAAATAAACATACACAATTTTTGCTTTGATTGCCACCTACGGAATACAATAGCTGGAATCAATGCAGCGCGCTTACTTGCTTTATGCCATTAAATCTCTTGACGTCATGCTACTTGTAAGCAACGTCTATAAGTCAATGATAAAAATTAGCAGGAAACTTGTGAGTTCACAATTTGCAAGTAATATTTTCTAGTCATGTATATAATGGAACTTCAAATTCAATAAATACCTGAATTATGCATGGCAAGCTACATGGAGCAGGAAACAATACTCATTCTTAATTATTTTCACAAAGATAGACCGAAGGTATTATTGCTTGTGATTCGATTGTGTAGACACCATCCTAAGGTAAAAAACAACGCGACACAAAAATATATTTCGTGAGAGAAGGAATAATAACGATCGATTTGAAACAACATGATACAACCTTTGTGATTCAGAAAGTATCCATGCATATCAAACCCGAAAGTAAGCCATTAAACAAACTCTATTTAGGGTTTGGTTTCTATAAACGAGAGCAACCCGCTCATCACCTGTTAAACGTAAAACTATCCTTTTTTGACAAGAATGAGTTGTCAGTCAAAAGCAACCCTTAACAGAAATTGATACATCGTTTGCGTTAGTTCAAAGAATATGTGCTATGTACAATAGACATTTTTATCTCCTTGTATATATAATTTCCCGGTCATCGGCTACCACGTACGATTGCGTAAACAATCGTTGTATTATATCTTATTAGTTTGAAATATCAGCGAAAGTATAATAGATCGAGAAAAATGTAACAATACGAAAGTTAGCTTACATGCAGTGTGATTTATCGTAAAACATGTCGATAGCTGGTTCGCGTTATAATGTTAAGCCAGTTTTGCGTTCAACATTCCGGGGTAATGTAGAACTTCAAAGCATGACTATCAACAGATTAGCCTCCTGATTTTCACCTTTTGATAAGGACCGCCCTCGACATGCAATCATCGTTTTATTGGCAATGCCTGCTAAAAATACAAATAAATATATAGTAATAGAATAAATAAATTCAGTGTTTAGCAGATTTAATTGAACTTTTATTATTATTATCAAACCCTTACACCACAAAACGCATCACTACAATCGCCGCAGAATACTTTTCGTGAATGGTTTGTATTGTAAGGGCAAGCTTCTTCAGCTCGAGCGCAACATCAACCATAGGCAGTCAAAAATGTATTTGTTGTCACTAAATTGATCTAATAAATAAAGACGATTTTTACTCACGTTGTAAATACCAGAGTGAGAAAATTTGGTGAGTATGCTGCTCTTAGCCGTCCGTAGACATTGTTACCCGCTCACCGCGTTGAGGTGACAGCATTTCGAGTGGGAAAAAAATAAGCCCATGTGAGGCATAACACTTCTAAACAGATTACTATAATTTGAAATAACCCAATCATTGAACAGAATGCAACCTCGCCTTCCTAGCAATCTACAACCACTGCACAAACGCCTACGTCTTAATAAACCTACTATAATCAATCATTACAACTCTTCCTCATAAAGTACTTTACTTTATCCTAATACCAGATTAAATTTATCAACACATAAGTCCAATATCCCTCTACCTAAAGTAATTAACACTCCTTTTAAAATAATAACCAACAATTACAGTAAAATAAAAAAAATACATTCAAACATTCTACATCAACCCAATCTACAAGAAACACTAATACTAATCTTAACATAATCTCTGCGAAGCAGATTTTAAGCCTTACTAGTTATAAATAAAGTTATAAGTATTAACGATGGCATGCATGCAATTATTTGTTATTGTTTGTTTTACGATGACCGATGTCAATCTTAAACGTTTTCTTAAATTCGTTCAATGGAGAAATTCGGCTGCCTAAACTCGTGATAATCGATACAGATTTCTAACATTCCTGTAGTTTTAAATTTTGGCAACATAAGCTTTATTTATTTAGAATGTCTTGAAGTGTTATCCGTCACTTCTACGAACCTGTAAACAACTTTCTATCAACTTTTAATATTGGAGCCTTCTTTGAAAACTTAGACAATTTACCAGATATTAGCACCATGCCTTACGAAATGCAGCATTTTGACTTCAACAAAAATAATCTTTACCTTTGCCAATCAGCACTAGCATATATGTGTTTCGTTTCATTCCATTTATTACTAAAGAATTATTACTCTTTGCTGATAATAAACTTAACTACAGAAGCTTTGGTGTGCTCTGCCGCCGTCGACCGGACGTACTAGTACCCAACCATGACGTTAACTAAATAAATTATATAGCCAACTCAACAGAACTAGTCTTACAGTACAATCACGAATTACTGAGAAAATCCTAATCTGCAAAAAGCCAGAAGACGCGGAAAAGTTACAGTAAGAAAAAATAGTAACATTTAACGCATTATAATTTCTGAATGCAATTTTTTCCTTCTGGCAAAAGTATAACAATCACTGCATAAATACTTACATTTTTAATAAACTTACTATAAGCAATCGTTAGGGCTCTTTTCATAAAGTATTTATCTACTTTTTCTTTAATGCCGGATTAAATTTATCAATACTATAGATTCCAATGCTTTCTCTGCTTATATTTATTTTAAATGGTTACAATTATAGTAAATAAAAAAAATTGTATATTCGAACTATTTTAAATCAACCTGTCTACAAAAAATACATTAATTTTAATATAAATCTCTGCAAAGCGGATTTTAAGCTTTGCTAATTTAATTAATGATTTACTTATACTCTGCCCGGAAAAGACAGCTAACTGTAAATATGCATAACTTTATTTCAACGTCTTGTTAACTCATCCATGTTGACATATTAATATGTAAAAGAACATTGTTAATTCGAACTTTTGAATAAAATTTGTATAAACTGTAAATTGCAAGTTTATTCAAAAAGAGTTTGAGTTGCCAAATTATCAGAATGAAAGTGTTAACATTGTAATATGTAAGCTGGCTTTATTTGTATCAACATCTGCAAGGCCCAAATCCATATAACATGCAGGGAAATGGGCAAGATTCAGGCAAAAAAACGAAGAGATGGTATCATCAACATTACTAACCGCATTAAAAAACTACAATCCTCTCCCTCCCCCAACACATATATTATAGCAAACCTAACAAGAAAGCTCAAGGAGTTAGAAGAAGCCACCTCCAAAGCCTATGCCATCTGTTCCAGAGTCCGGTGGTATGAAGAAGGAGAGACCAGTTCCAAATACTTCTATCAACACTTTAAACACAAACAACAAAAAGGATCCATCAGCTCCCTCAAAATCCCATCAACCATTCCACCTCAAATTCCTACCAGACACATCCCTCCTAACACTCCAATAGCTGTCTCACCCTCTACCAAATCTACTTCCACCATGAATCCTCAAAGATCAAGTCCATCCTTAAGCTCTCCCAACTCAGTATCTCCTCCCTCTACCCCCCACACCACAAACAACACAACCATCTCCTCAGACATTACACACATCCTAAACCATGCAACAGACTTCTACAAACAGCTATGGGACATATCACCTATACTGGAGGACACCCCTCTCCAAAACTATATCCACTCTGTCACTGAAGCCACAAAACAAGAACTTGCAAAGCCTTTCACAACACAGGAAGTCCTAACTGCAATTGGATCCAAAGAAAATGGCAGTTCTCCAGGACCTGATGGAATCCCCTATGAGCTATATAAGTCCTTCATCACCCCCCTGGCTTCAACCCTGTGTAAAATCTTCAATGAAGTAGCAAATGGAGCACCACCCCCTCCCTCCTGGTCCAATACTCATACTATCCTCATACCAAAAAAGGAAGAAGAGAAAACACTCATCCAAAACTGGAGGCCAATCACTCTAGCAAACACAGACATCAAAATACTCTCAACAATCCTATCCAATCGCCTACAAAACCATGCTCCCTATCTCATCCACACAGACCAAACTGGATTCATGAAGAATCAGCATATAACCAACACCATCCTTGATATCAACTCAATCCTTGCTAATCAAAACTTGCCTAACCAGTCCTTTCTCCTTCTTCTAGACTGGGCTAAGGCATATGACAGAGTCTCCCATAACTGGCTTGACCTAATCCTCCAATCCTCCAACTTCCCTACCAACTTCCAGAATGCTATCAAATCTACCTACCTACACCGGCATACCCAACTTTTCATAAATGGCCACTTGGGAAAAAAGTTCAGAGTTGCAAAAGGGGTTCCTCAAGGAGACCCCTTTGCACCAATCCTTTTCAACCTATCTCTTGAGCCTCTCTTTAACCTTCTTCGCGAGAATCTCCTAGGCATCACTATGCCTAGTGGAACAATCCAAGTCCGGGCATACGCAGATGACATGTATGTATTTGGCAATGGAGCCCAAGATTGGGAGACCCTTGAATCATGCCTCAACCAATATGAAAATGCTGCAGGAGCCTCAGTGAACTGGCACAAATCCACTTACATCCCACTCTCCAATACACCTCCCCCTCCTTCCATACCCTCCACCAACCCTGAAGGACCAATTAAAGTCCTTGGGATCCTCCTCCCCATATCAACAACAAACATTCAACTCCTCTGGGATTCACTTGTGACCAAAGTTAAAAAGATAGCAGAGGCTATGCATGCAAGAAGCCTGTCTCTTCAAGGCCGAGTGATGATATGCAAATCACTCCTCCTATCACTTACCTGGTATCAAGCAACAGTGGCCCCCCCTCCTCTGTCTCATCAAAAACAACTGAAGAAAATTGTTGCTGACTTCATTTGGGAAAGACGAAAAATACACCCCAAAGCCAGTATTGCATCTCTCCCAATTCATCAGGGAGGGATAAACTTAAACTACCCAGATGTTGTGGTTGAATGCAACATCAGAGCTGCACACCTCCTATCCAGGATTTTCCACCCAAACCCACCTTTCTGGGCAAGGGCCATGAACATCGCGTCAATGCAAGATCTGAGAGTCTCCCTACCACACCTTATATATCATCAAAAAGCCACATATAACAAATCTGAACCCAGGTATTCTGGCCTCAAAGCCTGTAAAGCCATTGAGACCAAAAAACCTGGAACCATACCACTCCTTCCTACGCTACCTGAGTTGAGAATAATCCTCTCCCCCCCTACCCCTCTTTCAACTTCAATCTTCAAATTTGAGGCACATGGTATCTTTTCTTGGGAAGAGATCTTCCACAAAGACTGACCAAAAAAAGTTGCTGACCTATGGTGGAAAATTGCCCACCTCCGCCTCCCTGTTGGAAACAGTGTCCTCCTGTATGCTCCAGATGGAGCTAACTGCCCATGGTGTGAAAACACAATCATTACAATTCCCCATCTCTTTGAACAGTGCCCCACTACACAATATGTATGGGGAAAAGCAGAAGAATGTGCTGCGTTTCTCACCCCAACCAACACTCGAAAACCAATCAAGCTCCTAATCTCGCACCCATCAGAAGCACACCAACAAACATAAAACAGGGAGGCTAATACAATCTGCAGCCCTATATACCATATGGAAAGCATATACTCACCACACTTTTGCAGTCACTGGACATTTCACTGACTTACAATTTCATATAGTGTTACACAAAAATAATTATTTGTTTTGATACTGACATGAATTTTCTCTTTGATAACAATATGATAGCAACAATTACAATGATAAATAAACTTAAGCCTCTTGTTATGCTTTACTATTTTGTAGTAACAGATTGTGGACAAAATGTTTAGTTAGAGAGTTATGCCTGTTCAAAGTTGTATGCTTTTTTACCTTTGTGA
>CAJVPJ010000875.1:0-15208 GCA_910592205.1 Paraglomus occultum | reverse complement strand
GTTGAGTATTAAGTATAAGAGTTCGTTGTTGCAGCAAACTAGTGTATTATGAAGTGGTGACAAAAGATTGTTGTATTTACGCTTGGGGCAAGATGTTGTGAAGCGATGCGCAATAGAGAGAAGCACGTGGGTGTGTATATTATTAGGAAGCAACGGGTAATGAAGTTGTTGCTGTTGGTTCTGAAAAGTTCGCACAAAAAAAAAAGCTTGCGTTCGTTTTGATAGTATCTATAATACCCAATGCGTTGGTTTTGGAACTCTTTCACCAATAAACGTATCGATGGAGACTTGTTCGTGAGTTATAGCAAACTGTCGTATGTGCGTAATACGGAGTGAGACAAATAATTGTTCGTATATGTATGAGCAAACGTGCGTGTTTGAACTTTTTTATCAGTTAGTAATCGATAAACCGCTGTTTGTGAATTGTATTACGTGCGTTATACGGAGTGTCGTAAAGATTGTTGAATTTACGCTTTGAATAAAGAGAGGTTATTGTGAAGCAATACACGTACAATGGTCTGAGTACAAGTAGACATTCTAGTTTATGTGGTTAGTAACCGTGTCGTTGTTGGAAGACTTGTTTGTGAGGTTTTAGAGGATTGTCGTGTCATATAAAGTAGCAGCAAAAAACTGGTTGTTGTATTTACGCTTTGGAGGCGTTGCATGTACAACAGGGAGAAGTGTTCGGTTATAGATGTATGATTAGACGTGTGTTCAAACTTTTTCAATCGTTTGTATGGTCGATAACTGTGTCACTGTTATAAGATTTGTTCGTGAGTTGTAGGAAACCGTCGTGTCATACGGAGCAGCGCAGCAGGAAAGAATTGTTGTATTTACGCTTTGGAGGAGATGTTGTTGAGAGGCGACTCATGCACAATAAGGCAAAGCGTTCGGGCGTTCATCGATTAGCGATAATAAACTGTGTTGTAGTGAACCGTGTATGTGCTTGATATGGTGTGGCAACAGAGGACGTTTTTACATATTTAAAATAACGCTTTGGAGGAGAAAATATTTTGACGCAATACATGCGCAATGGAGAGGCGCTTGGGTATATATGTATGTATGTATGTATGTATGTATGTATGAGGAGACGCGTCAAATGCTTTTACCTATTTAATAACGATAAAGGGTGTAAAAATCTGCAACTATCAACTAATAGTAAAGCATAAACGAGCATCGATGTGTTGCCCAGTGTACATACATGACATAACGTCGCGACTGTCTAGTTGTTTCCGATTATGCCACTAGGTTGTAAATACCGGGCACAAACATTGCATGATAGAGTATATCTCAACAAGAGCTATTGCTACGGCTAAACTTGCCTACTTTCTTTATAAATTATTGTAAGTAGTTTATTTTGCAGAAACATACTGTTATTATCATAAAATATCATTACGCGTGGTTTATGGGTAATCACTGGTCGCTAGCTTGTGACAATTACAACATTTGTATCAAGTGATACCAAAATGTGAGACCCGCGTCTACATATCTACCCACCCCCACTCTCCTCCAAAGCGCAAATACAACGGTGTCTAATAATTATTAACAAACAATCCTCAACTGTTATGCCATATTACACACATATGACACGAACAAGTCATTATCAAACGTTGTTTACCAACTCAAATGTATAGCGAACAATCTTCTGCCGCCCTCCACACGTACGCTACAGCTTACAAACAGCTCTCTAACAATACAGTTTATCGACCACTAACTGATGAAAGAGTTTAAACATACATGGACGCTTCTCTCTACTGTGCATGAATCGCCTCGCAACATCTCCTCCAAAGCGTAAATACAACAATTCTTTGCTGCTGTGCTGCTCCATATGACACGACGGTTTCCTACAACTCACGAGTAAAATAAGTAATGCATTGTCTTACGCTATAAACTAACTCTGTTTTTTTTTTCCTTTTCCCATTTCTCCTCCCTGATGGGTTCGCTGGGTGATCGGATCCAATGGGACGCTTGGTGCTGCTGGAGCGAATTTGAGGGATTGATTCGGTAGCT
This sequence comes from Paraglomus occultum, assembly GCA_910592205.1. Classification (NCBI taxonomy): domain Eukaryota; kingdom Fungi; phylum Glomeromycota; class Glomeromycetes; order Paraglomerales; family Paraglomeraceae; genus Paraglomus; species Paraglomus occultum. The sequence continues at coordinate 13,198 of CAJVPJ010000875.1, read as the reverse complement.
ACTTAACCGTTTGTGAAGGATACAGTCCCTGAAGCTGGTTAGAGATAAGGTGTGAGTTTGCCGCTTGGCTGCCGATTAAAAGCAACAGTTGCTATCTACCCGTTATACATTATAATTTAAAACATTCAATTTAATTGTTATTATATTATTATTTTATATTATTATTTATTATAGTAGTTTTATATTAATATTAAATAATAACGTTATTAATATTGCTTTTAGGTTATTTATTGAATTTGGCCAAATAAAAATACACAATTAGAACTTTTCAGCCATCCCACGTATAAAGAGAAGAAGAAGCTTAAATGTTAAGCACAATCATGAGATATAATGCTAGAGAATGTTACAATCAACTTAGTCGATTTTATGCAAAAATGGTGAACATATTTACTAATTTGAATCTGTATCTTCAAAAATCATATTACGCTTTTCCTACCTTTAGTCGATAGTTAGCGACCCTTCACTGCTCGCAGCTTTGTGTTAATTGTGACGTACAGTATAGTAGCATTAAGAGAAACTTTAGCGACTGCGAACAGAATAGTTTTAGATTTTCCCACTTTACGGTTTCAATAAGTTTTACTACTCGACATCGTCAATGTTAGTCGTTATTAAATTTCTTGACGGACGATTGGTTAATTGATAGGACATTAATATGCACAAATCGCTGCGTCAATTATCCATCCGCAGTCACAAATGATCAAAAATAGAAACCTCGAGCTCGATACGTCCCCATTACACAAATCGGAAAAACTCCTAGTGGTTGGATCGAAACTTTTCCTAATATGGGTAATAGCTAATTGCATTCTGACCAGTTGGCCAACATTCACCAGAACATTGAACGAAGAGCACACACAGTTTAGTCAATTAATGTAGACATTCAGTTTACTATTTAATATGCAATACAAAAGTGAAACATTTATTTATGTATTCAATACAAAAAAGTCGAACATTTTATCTGTATATTCAAGCTCGACACACAAAGACTCTCTATAAATAATATTATTCCACCAAAGATCCAACCAGAATAATTAAGTGAACAGCTCATATTCATTACAGAACATGAATAAAATTATTGTCTCTTATCAAATTAGTTCTTGCTCGCAGCTGCTTTCGGTGCGTCCTGTGGATTATACGGTACGAGTGTGCCGTTCGTATTTGCGACAGGTATAGTGTCCTCTTGAAGTTGTCCCTGACTTGGAGTTTGGCGTCGCTCGATATTGTTTATTCCGTGGACGGAGCGGTCGAATGGTGCGGCAGTGGCAAGACCGAGGAGAGCGCAGAGAACGAAAAGAGCAATGATTTGAGAGAATTGCATTTTAGTTGGATGTTTACAAGTGATTGTTTGTTTGTTTGTTTGTTTGTTTGTTGGGAATGATATTACAATTCGAGGTGGATTGTCAGGTATTTGATTTGTGTGGTTGTCGGGTAGCCCAGCTACGATTTGTATTGTCGAGGAATCTTGTTGATTGAAAACTTTAGGTGGACTCATGGGCTGCTTTTATATTTCTTTCTGGGCGACGAGTTTACTAATGACTTGGCGACTTTTTTTTTCATCCTCCTGTTTCAAATTTGGTGTACAAGTAACACGTCTTGCATATATTGTTTAACCGTAATTTGGTTGGATTATGACAACAGACTACTATTTTTATTCATCTTTAACCGAGTTAAGCAATCTCTTACCAGGGGTCGAATTATGGATTATTGGAGCCCACTATGAGTTGATGTTACATCTGGTTATTGAATTGATCAGACAATGGCATGAATCCGTTCTTATTAATCAAGTTCTATCAAGCGTAGTCGAGTTCTTTTTTTGTCGTTAGGTCTCATGCTAATATTATTAGTAATGTTGTACTTATCATTACTCTTTTAAAAAACCTCTCATTTGTGCCACTGAGTAAATCGCATGATAGCGTCATGACAAACTTTAAAGGAAATAGAGTTCCTGATGACGATGCTTGTCCTCGAATCGTATTGGATCAAATAAAGTTCCCGTTGGGCTTATTAAGACTATTGGGCCGATTGATTCCATAACGAAAAATCTATAATTAAAGTGTGATGTACATATGAGGGCATACAATGACTACCCGTATCACGAACAACCACTGTATTCGTTATAACCTATTTATTGTTAATTTAAGAGGCCTTATCGCTTTATCGGATGCCCCGTCCCTTCCGTTATTTATTTTATCTCGTGATTTGTCGATAATCTTTAGACTTACATTCAAACGATCAAGTGATACGACAGCAATGCGTAAACTGAATTCGGGAGAGAAAAACATTATTGAAGATCTCGCTGAATGGATGATTTACGTTGGACGAGCATATTAATCTTCATTTGCTCAGGATCCGCCCACCCTGAACGAAATGCGATACGTGACTTGCCAACAAAGAAGTCTTTACAAATGATAACAAACATTACCATCTTTATTTCTTTTCTTGTTCATCCAAACAGTGATGGGTCTTCATTTACTTTGTGATATTCCCGCTTTTGAATATCCTGAACGAATCGTTTGCGAGATGTTGATCTAGATTTCAGGGGGGAAATCGCAGGCTATCAACAGGATGTTGGATAAGCAGGATACCAATTGTTTCGTCTTTGCACATATCATGTTACCCATTATCAAGACAGATGCTTGATGGCAGAAAAAGTTCATATGCTGATATGCTTTTAACAGGAAAGAACCGCATAACATACAGTTTTACGTTCTGCAATGCAAACTCTCGATTGTAGTAATGTTTTGTTTACTTTTGTTTCATGGACTCTGAAACTTGCCAAGCTCTGCAGGGGGTTCTAGAAATGCTTCAAGCGTAATTTGTTACACAGGGAGTTGTGCGTGTATAACTTGCAATTATTGTTGGTATTAATTCCGTGGTGAATACTTTTATTTTTTAAAAAAAAAAAGAGGATTTCTTAACTTGCAGTGATGAATTTCTTTTCCGATTCACAATCTATCTGCGTAGAAAAGCAGAGATTACAGGCACATTAGTATTTTGCTGTCCGTGCCCAAACGTTTCATTTATCAATTTACGCAAGACTTGCTGCAAATATATCTTTACTTTGGGGCGAATAGTACGCGTGAGCACTCCAAAAAAAAAAAGGTGGGTGAGCCTTTCGATTCATTTTGTCAATCTTTACCATTCATTAATCTGATCCAGTCATTAACAATCGGTGCGTTTTAATATACTCGACTACATTAGAATCGCAATACTCTTCCCATTCACTCTTCCCATCTCTTAGCTGCATTCTGATAAAAGTGGAACTCACATTTCCTCCATCTCCATCGATATATACAGTAAACTCATTCCAAACTCCTCTCCCGTATACCATATCCAGAATTCGTTCGCATTTCTGCCTTTGTTTATCACCGTCGCCAACTGCTCGTCCAATAATGACCAGTCCACCATCGCAGCCACAAACACCAGTCTTGATAGCGTGATCGCTACCGCAAACATAATATACAAAAACTTTACGATTGATTTGGTCTTGCAAGAATTCTTGCATTCTACCAACTACATACGCAAAATCAACAAAATAGTCTTCATTAGCCTTTGCTTCCCACTTGCAGACATCAATCCAATTCGAATGCATTGTAGCCAATTGACACATAGTTATCCTATGATCAGCCTCGATTGCAAAACGGCCTAGTTTGCTTCGGACGTAAAGATCCTGTGATGGCGACAAGAATCCGCCAATAACTATGTTGTTTGGCGAGGATTTTTCTAGTGTGGATTTGGCCAGTTCGAGATTGTGAATATGATATGTATGTACTGGGTTGAATGAACCTGTTGTCAGAAGAACTATTAACCGACTAGCAGAAGACAAAGACGATGGAATGTTGGCTCTGAGCTTGGAAAGCGGCGTCAACATGCTTTGATTTGAAAAACAAGACATTGTATTGGCATAATGAGTTGTGCAAAGGAATATCACTGTTACACTTGTATTTTAAATTAGAAACCTAGTTACACTAAGATTCAATTTCTTGTTACTCGGAAGTCATCTGTGTTGAATTTTGCAGTATTAACGTACTGACAGCAATAAACATCAAAATCAAAGGTTGTCGGGTTTTGCTGCGTGAATATGTCATATTTAGAATGGATCAAGCCAATTCCAAATTAGCAATGAGCATTCACAACAACAGGAAACATAACGGGCAAAAGTCAAGGTATTCATAATGACAGAAAATGAAACTAGCGTTAGAAATCGGCGGGACAGGAAAGATTCGCTTACTGTTTGATGGATACAATTTAAATTATCAGCGGTGTCATCAGATTATACAATCTCGTTTACCTGAAATCTATTTTTATTAAACAGTCTAATATTCAAAATATCAGCCATCCGACTAGTCGAATTTGGTGATAATGAGCATCAGCCTTTATGTGTATCCAAACAGCACAAGTATTCATCGAAACATGTTTACAAAAAAGTAACACGTCCACCCTCTCATAAAATTAACGGGGGGTTTTTTTTCTGGTTCGTTCATAAGCATTCCAATCACTGTTGAAACTGGCAAAATTCTTTTGCGTTAAAGGTATGTTTCGGGGGGAGGGGGAGGGGGGGGGGGGGAAACGCACAGTACAACAACAAAAAGCAAACACAAGAAAGAAAAAAAGATTCCCAGAGAAAATGACGTCAATGAAATGTCGTTTCATTACCATCCATAGTTGTTGTAAACCATCGTGTTTGCTCATCATCCCCATTCACCATGCTGAAATCACGCACGTGAGAAAAATCACCGTCTTCTGCGTTTTCGCCTTCGATCGTTGTCCCTCTCCGAAGAGCTTGTACTATCATCTGTCACCGAGGAACTGTCTGACGCAGAACTACTATCAGCGGACCCGCTTGAAGAATACTCATCACTCGATGTTGCTGTTGATCCACTTGAACTTTCATCGCTATCACTATCACTGTCAGAGTCATTCTCGCTATCGCTCGTTGAGTCATATGATCTAACAATGAGTTTTTTTTTTGCGCTAGTATAATGTACTTTTTTTTTTCTTAATAAAATGACCACAATTGACCAAAAATAACTCACTCGGAACGGGCTCGCTTCCTCTTTTTTTCCTTCTCTTCCAGCAACTTATCGGCTACTCCCTTTCTTTTAGACAAAGACGATTTGTTACCGAGCCTTTCAAGTTAAAAACTCTCAACGTCAAATCGTAAAACAGACAATACTTTGTTTTAAATTCTTCCGGAAGCTCGGCATTTATTGGCTTTAGCGGTTTTGTTAGCTGTTGAGTTCTAGTAGGTCGTGGTCTGTAGGCTCGGGGATTCTTACACTCGAAAGTCTTGTTGCAAGCGATATTGATCATGAGTAAAAAGTTGTGAAAATGTAAACAGTACCAAATATCTTACCCAATGTCCGTACTCTAGACATTTTTGACATTGAGTCGAAGGGCTTGCAGTAGACGTAGTGCTTGGGTACCTATGAAGGTAAGAAGAAGCTGAGTATATCGACATTGCAAGTGTGAGCGAACAAGATGGCACTAACCTTCGCCCGGAGGCACCACTGCCGTACATAATGATTAAATGCGGTCGGTCTTTTAGCTTTATCCTCGTTGTGGTAATCAAAAATATTCGATTGCGTCACTCGAATATTGATCGACAAGATTTTATAATAATGCATTCCGTAAATATAAATGCTATACACCCATATTGCCTAGTCTCGTAATTATTCTACATTTTGAAAATGGTTTGCCAGACATAAGTAAAAAAATACAAACGAGTTTATTGTGTTCTCATTCGATACAGCAGGAGATTATATTCTTGTTAAATATATATAGCCCATTACAGTTACTACAAAGAGAAAAGTTGAATCAGATTACTATTACTGCGTAACATTAGATATAAATATACGTAAAGTACAGTACATCTTTTCGTTTTAACACTTTTAAGTTTATAAAAAAGTGCATCATTATGTAGTCGACTCGTATTCGTCTTGACAGTGTCCCCTTTTCTGAAACAAGCTAAATTTTGGCTTTTTGTTTAGAAATAATAATTTTTAATGGCGACTACATAATTAAAATATTTTTGTTCTTAAAACGTACATGTTACAAATTCATCACCAACAATTGCACGAGGCATTTAAAGTTTGTCCACATCGGCCTTGAAGCGACGAGATATACATGAACATCGTAATGAAAACTTTCTTTAAAAAGGACAATTAATAAACTAAGCAAAATTATTACAAACATTTCTTTCTTGTGCCTGTCTTGGGTAGGCAAATTATTAAAGTATTTTTAGGAGTAATCAAGTCAACATTACTCTTTTTTTATAACCCTACTTACGCACATGTCTCAATTTTCTGTTAAAAATAAAAAACTCTTAATTAATAAACATTTTTTAAATATCTTTAAATTTTGCTGTCTATTTTAATTACGCCGCGCTTTTTGACGCATATCGGTTCTTTTCTTTTTACAATATAAGAATTAGTTAATAAAAAACTAATTAATAGGCCGTGCCCAAGAGCGTGTAAATTTAGTTATGGTAAAAGCGCCCTGGCCATTGTAACATTATTGATATGAATAAGGCATAATACTTTACTTTTTCGAAAACACAATCTTGTAAACGTGGTAATGGGAATTATCATATGGTTGCTCTTATCATCCAATTTATTTTCTTTTAGTATGTGTTGGACTTACATTGCTTTGAGCAGTGAGTATTCATAATTTGCATGCAACGTATCTATTCCCTCGTGTATTGCACGTCGTACGTCTCTTGCCGACAGCTAATTCTCAACGACTGGCTAAAATAAGTAGGAACCATTATGATTATCTCCTGATTTGCGTAAATTTACAACTGTGTACATACTCTAAACGCGTAGAAAACGCGGAAAGTACCTGAATTCAAAACTGATAATTTCAGTGCGATTATCTGTCGTCTCCCTAGTGCATCATAATCCAATTAAATCTATGGGCATATTACTTATGGAGTTGTTTCGTCGTAAACAGTGCTTAAAACGCCGCATTCTATCTGGCGTCGTCGTTGGACTTGACATTTCATATCAAACGAGTCATTTAAATATATTTCCTTTGCAGCGTAAATATAATACAATTACTGTAATTTTAAATTATTAAACCAACGGTGAAAAAACATTCACATATAAATAGTAGCGACCTCGACTTGTTTTTCGAATATCGGTTCAAAATAACCACGTAGAATGAGTCGACTTATCCAGATCCAACAACTGGTAATCCTTTATTAATATTCATAATTCGTCGTCGCAGTAAGATAAATTAAACGTAAATTCGTTTCAATCGGACAGTGATGGCAAGCTCGAGTAGTGATATATTGTTTGTTTGCAAAAGTGGTCATTAATATCGAGTGAGTTCGTTAAGCGAAAATGTAAAAGAACTTTAATTCTTCTACTCCAGAAAACTGACCACATCAGATTGGGATTGCAAATGATGGCCCAGGCGAGATCTTTCTTTTACAAATAAATTAGAGATTTGCTTTAATTGATTTGATTTTGCTCTATATTACAGCCTTTCGACGAGCAGACCTTCTTTTCAATGATAATGATTGCCGTAGGATCTTAACAGAAGATACTGTGGCGTTATGTTTAATTAGACTCGTGTCTTGGAAAAAAAAAAACTCGCATTGTACATAGCACAATAACTGTCAATGTCAACAATTGGCATGTAATAACAAGAATATTGTTTATTGATTGTGCTAGTTTAACGGTTCTTCGTCTATGACGTTCGCGATGAACCGTGGTAGTCGTTATGTGCATCAATGAGATAAATATGAAAAGCGATATTTAATACGCAGTGATAAGTATTGATCGGTTTGATCAGCGCGACACTTTTTCTTGAACCGCCTCCAGAGATACTTCCGAGAAGTCTGTGGCTTGTATTTCAGTTCCAATACCAACCAGCGACCTGCGCAAAGCGTCTTTGCTCGACGCATACAACATCTTACTGCGAATTTTTGAAGTGTCTGGAGTCCTATTGTTTAAATCGAAAAAATTGCGAGATTGGTTCAGTATCAATTCTCGTCATTAGCCAACCCAACCCGAGTTCACAGAGATGCATGTAATCCGTCTGAGCTAGCCATTTGCTGCTCTAATTCTTTGGGGAAGGAAAATCCTACCATGAATAAAATAGTAATTTATTGCGAAGACCTTCCGCTGTTTCATAGTCGAAATCGTAAATTGCGTAACGAGGTTCGTTCGGAGGCAGCGCTCCAATAAAATCATCATAACTTGCAGTTTCTGCTCCTTTCTCAAAGATTATTGACGTCTGGTCATCCGAGATCCTGAATATGACATATCTGTATTTTTTCTTCAATTTTAGTTCTTGAAAAACTTCCAAGCACTCGGGGGCGACAGAAACACCGCTAGACTAGTTAAAATATTAAAAGAATAAGTCCGTGAATAAAGACGCTGACTTTTCGTCTTGCACAACATACTAGACAAAATGAGTAGATTAGCCGATGTAACCGTCATACCATGTTGACTTTTACTGTAGTAGTAGGGTATGTGCGAGAAAAAAAAAGGAACTTGAGCTGTATAAATACAAGTGAGCTATTGGTTACTCGAAATAGCGTGACGGCATTCAAAATTTACGGCAATTGATCACAAGCCACAAAAATGGGTGGTTTGGCACTGCGCCGATTTTGGCACAGTAATCTCTCGTTATCCTTGGGACACGCCAAGGCGAAGACGATATATTGATATTGTGTTGATGGCGTGTTAATCTGAGGTGATGGGGGCTTAAACAATAAACATAGCTGATGGATCAGCCGAAAAATCGTGCCGAGCATTTGCGAGAATGAGCCGTAGTTTTTCTTTTTCTTACCCATTGCGGCTATGTTTTCTCGACTTGGATTCTGGACTATCAAATAAACTACTTACTTGGTTAGCTTGTTGGTGGTATTGCTTGGATTTCCCAGGTAAACAAACGATGATGCCGAGACTTGGTAATGCACTTCAAATATTGTCCAGAAATAGCTCTTTTCCCTAAATCGAACCGCTCAATCGAAGACGTTGCGTTGATCCAAGACTTGCTGACAATCAAACCCATTCCAGGAACAGAATTATACTATTGGAACCCTGAATCGCGATAACCAAGCATACGGATATACTTGGCGAGAGACTTGAGCCGCTGATGAGGCGTATATGACAACCAAGCCAAGATTACCAAGACACACACCTCTCAAGAGTCCCACGTTGATCTTAAATAACTTGCACTCTTTTTTCCTTGTGAGATACTAAGAGTTGACTTTTTACTAATGTTTCATATATTATTTCGTGTATTGTTGTAATATTAATGGTAAATTAATACAAGATGTTGCTATACAATCAAATAACTATGAGGCAAGAAGTCTTGTATCGACTTCAAACCATTATTTTGCCAATACTAAGAAAAAACGGAAATGTGAATGAAAAAAAAATAATAATGGAAATGAACCACCTATTACTGCTAAAAAACTCTACGCTTTCTACAACATACATCACCTTTTTCGCTGAAAAATGATAAATAGAAAGAATAAAAATACATGGAAACAATTTTGATCTCGCGACATTTTATTTTCTTGAATGGAGAAAAATATATTAAGTTCGAGTGCAGAGCACAAACCTATAGACACGAAGTTATGTAAATACAAAATTGAAATGATAAAACGTTCCTACTTTTTGATAACTTGAAAGACCTCATAGTCATCGACACCGAAATAGCCGCTTTTGTCTCGGATTCTTCCGTAACGAAAACCGGCAGTACCATAATTCGATTTACATTCATGTGCCTCGTCAATTATTTTGATATCATAAAATCCAAAACACGGTCCCAGTTGCTCGCTGAGTTGTATTGCCTGTTTTCTATTGTCTTCTTGGATACGCTCTACATTCGCTTTCCTCAGATTACCGTCACCCATTGAAAATATGAAACTGTCTGAGGTTTCTCGCCACTCTACTTGTTTGGGACTACTCCACCCAATCGGATTGTAGCCTCCTATTACTTCTCGCACGCCCGTTTTATTATACTCGTCTTGCTTTTTTTCGTCTTGCTTTTTTTCGTCTTGCTTTTTTTCGTCTTGCTTTTTTTCTATCCTCACCACTACGATTGTTGGGCCTTTGTTATCGCACCGATTATGGAACATTTTTGCTGAGAATCCATCCCGGCTACCTCGATAGAGCAGTTTGAATCCATAAGACATTGGCATCAATGCTTTTAACGGCATTTTCTCCGTAAGAGTCTTTCCATCTATCCAAAGAGCAATGAGAGAAGCCTGTGAATTGGATATTATATTTGAATCTAATGGCCTGTTCGATATTGAGAGACCTTCGTGTTCTGGTAGCTGAAACGGTACTTCAGCGACGTGTCGGAATCGAAATAATTTTGTTACTTGCGGAGTCTTGTAAAATATTTTTTCGTATGGCTTGACTTTCTCTTGTAAATCTGTGAATGAAATCTGAGAGTATCTTATCAACGGAAGGCTTCTACTTAATGTCCGTCTTATTGCAAAAAAATCCCTAGGATAACTCCATTCGGATACATTATTTCGTATATTTGGTGTGTTGGCAATAGCCCATTTAATCAAGTAATCCCAAATTTGGCCCTCCTCCAGGCATATATTATCGCAAGTGAGAATTTTTAATAACGTAGTCTCCTCGACAGATGTGAAATCGTCAGATTCAAAGAACCAACGCGGTTCTGCACATAATGTATTTATACAATGATCTCGGAGTTTGTCGCACCAATCTCGTTTCATGCATACATCCAACACTCTTGGAAGATTCTCTTTTACCCATTTTGTTCTTTCTCGAATAATATGTTCTTGTATTGGATAGATGAGTTCCTCTAGTAACATTTCGTCAGCAGCTATAAGCAACCCAAACATGTCCTCTCCTTCATAATCTTTGACGCTTAACGTGCCGCTGTAAATATATCTAAAGGAATAAAAGACAGCCATTAGCGAAAGGGATCTACTCAGACAGGTTTAAAACGCAACGATCTGGAACAGACAGGGATTAACAACTTACTTTATTATAATCTCGAATACTTTTGGGGATATGTTCGGCTTCTCAAATATATATTTACCCCCTTGTTTTCTTGACCAACTGCTCGAAAGCGCGGTTCGAAAATACTCAGACCTGGCTCGCAAGACCACCGAGTGTGCCTCAAACGACTTTATTTCAGGCTGTTTGCCAACTTGAATAATTGTGTTGAAATCATCAGCCCATTCCAGTAAACTTCCAAAGTTGTTGGCGAGCTGTGTGTAAAAGCTGAGCGACATTTGATTAGACTGTGAGCTGCAAGATTATAAGATTTGTAAAAGAACTGTATTCATGCAAACCATCGATCTCTCACATTCGAGCTTTGTGGTTGTTTCCATCGTACACAAAAAATTAAGCTGCCGCAGCGTACACGTGTTATGCATGAACAGACACACTCACCTGATTAAATTGTTGATCATTCCTAATATATAATTGTGGTTAATTAACGAAGCGCCTATTTTTAGTTTATAACGAAGCTTGTTCTTGGAAATAAGACCTTTAAAGGATATGGGAAAAGCTTCCATGTGACGAACGTTCAATACAAAGCGATCGCCCTGGATGTCTCGATGAAACAGATTTTACTGCACACCGGCGATACGCATTATCATCAATCAGTTTGATTTGTCCGTAAACGTTTCATGTCTCTCAGTTTGCGTAATCGCACTCATATATTTGATTGGATCAAACTGGCTTCTCGCGGTGAAAAATAAGGCTTTTCAAATTGCTTTGAGGTAGCCAAAGTTTTATACAAAAAATTTAACTTTTTTTGTAGGTAATAACAAAAAGCATGTCACGCAACGTCACTTATTTTTTTTATTACATGCAGTTATCGTATATTTCAAATCGTCTCATAAAAAGTAGCTGGCAGATTGTTTGAGGAAAAGGTCCACTATTACCAAGAAGCATGGTGAGGAAATTCACCACCGAACTGAGCCCAGTTTAAAATTTGCGTTTTTCTTCGCAACTTTATTCATACTGGTCTTGAATTAAAAATGATTCATTTCGAATTATTTTTCGTTTATTAATAAATTAGTGTATACCGTGACCTATATTAATGTTGTCAAGAGATGACAGGGCTCGATTCCTGGATAATGTCTGAAACTCTCAAACCCCCACAAATCGAAAAGACTGATAATTACATATCACAGGATTGTGTTATCAAATTTCGGAAAAAAAGTATAACCCATGAAACCGTACACAAACGCTTCCCTTTCTTGTCCTACACTAATTCGAATGCATGGCATCGAAATGTATTTAAATATACCGATTCAGAAGCTAAATGCCCTGTATGTAAAGAGGTACATACACGTCGACCTGATCGAGGCAAACCTCGGTTCTATATTCGCACCGGCACGTTATTTGTATACTCCGTATAATAGATGAATAAGACTAGAGAATTCCCAATAACACTTATCCCGCTTGGGGATGGGGACAGATGGAAACGAATCAGCGTTGCAAATTTTTGGTTCCCATCGTGGTATATGGGGCGATTGGAGCTGTCTCGATAAAAATAATTCTTAATTGTCCTTTCGTATAGATTAAAAAAAAGTTATAATCGCTACACAGGGCTATCGGAAATTCAAGTTAGTGTATCAAACAAAATCCGCCTTTATCAGGCTTGCGCCAATATAAAATGGATCCTGAGAAATTTTCGGTCATTACTGAGGCTGAGAAAAATCGATGGAACATGGGGTGTTTCCTGCTGACTTGGAAAGAGATATACGTCTTTGTCGCGGAGAAATAAAAAGGAATAAAGATACCAGAAAATATTATAAAATTTAACAGATCGGGATAGGATGGTTGGTGAATAGTAGCTAGTTGGTGAACGTCGCAGTATAGCAAAGAGAGGTTTAAGTACTGTATGGCTTGATAATCTGATGAAAGAATGGGAAGAAATCCATACTCAATTCGTACAAATTTTCAACCAGGCATAACCAGATCCAGAGGTCTTCTATTTTTTAATCAACAATAATAACAGGCGCTGGTGGTAAATTCTTGAATTTTTCACGCGTTACGCATATCTCTGACCCGGAAATGTCAATTGCGTGTTCCATTACCAGTATCATCTACCACATAGTAATAGCAATACACCCGAAATAGATCATGCAACGATTATCCAGATATATTATCAATCTTGATTGGTTGATTGTTGTAAATATGCAACTTGCCGATTATCGACGATTACAGTCATCCCTCGTTTATCC
>CAJVPJ010000874.1:0-15235 GCA_910592205.1 Paraglomus occultum | reverse complement strand
TCGGCCGCATAATTTATATTGTTTAAAGTACTTGATAATATAAATTATGCGGCCGACTTATCGAGTTTTACTGTGTACCACATTGTTTTCAGCCAAATAAATTAAAATATTGTTCAGTTATCAACAACTATAAAACCCCTTTCCCCCCGCGCTCACGTCTCCAACCCTGTCACCGTCAAAGTAAGAGTTGAGGGGAATCGTACACAAACCCAAATTCACATTGCATGTGATCAGCTTGAACAGGGGTTTGCCAAGAAAACTAAAATTATCTGACCAATTATTGAAAGAGCACAAATTCTTTATATATACTTGTTAGCGTCATCGCGATTGCAAAAATTGCTTACGAAAAGAAGAAAGCAATAATTCTCTATTTTCGAGAAACATACACGTACAAAAAAAATGTATTCGATATTTTTATCAACACTCTTCATAACGGCACTGTTCATACTTCCATCTCCTTCCGCAGCGCAAGTACCTGGACAATGGCCAACTCCTGATCAAGTTCCTACGATGCAACCGCAGTGGGCTTCATTGATTAACCCTTCAAGCGTACCAAACGCTCCCGTACAAACAAAGGCCGCAGGCGATTGTAGTCAAACAAGTACTTATTGCAACTGGTCATGTAACCATTGTCAGAGACCAAACGATGTTATAATTTGTCCTGCGCAAAAAGGTATGAATTGTGATTGGATTACATAATAAGGGCACAGTAAAAATCAAATTGTTGCATGTTAACCGGGCTCAACTCTAATAATTTAGATTGGGGTCTAACCTATGATGACGGGCCATCAATATACACGCCGGCGCTTCTCGATTATCTTAAATTAAATAACATTAAAGCCACTTTCTTTGTCATTGGTTCGCGTGTCCTTGAACGTCCAGACGTTCTCAGACGGACAATTGCGGAAGGACATCAATTAGGCATACACACATGGTCACATCCTTACCTTACTACTTTAACAAATAATCAAATTATTGCTGAACTAAAATGGACAGAGACCATAATCAAAACCGTTGCTGGAGTTACGCCCATATACATGAGACCACCTTATGGAGACGTCGATGATAGAGTGAGAAGTATCGCAACTCAAATGGGATACAAAGTCGTCATATGGGATGTGGACACAACCGATTGGCTGTCGAATGGTAATCCCACGTATAACCCAAACACAATTACCAACATTGTCCAAAATTACGCTAATCAGAAATCATCAACTGGACATATTTCGCTCGAACACGATTTATTCCCGGTAGCCGCTGCAGCTGCTCCCAAAGCCCTTGATATTATTTTACAAGCTGGATTTGCCGCCAAGCCAGTTGGCACATGTGTAGGAACAAAGTTTTATGTGGAAGATGGCGGTTCGATAACGACTGCTCAATCCAGTAGTGCAACTACAAGTACAACTACAAGTACAAGTACAAGTACAAGTACAACCACGTCTGTAGTTTCGTCTGTAACACCAAATGGCGTAACTACTTCAAATACGAATGCAACAGGAACATCTGTTGATGTGCCAAGTGCGACAAATTCGTCTCAGATATCAAATGCATCACATTGTCTATCGTCATTTGCATTATTTGTTGTGTCAGCATTTTGTATAATGTTTTTGGGCCCGATAATATAAATTTTCTGTAATATTACCTTTTTTTTTCTTTTGCTGTATTTTTTTTTGTGTAGTAAGTTGTTGGTTTTTTAGAGTATAACGTATAGAATAGTATTCACAATATATATATTTTATTCATTTTGTAGTGTATGTTGTCTTTTTCCCTATCTAAAGCATCAAACCCCGACCCCGCACAGTCTGAACTAAAAATAACGTTTTATTTGTCGATCGTGGTGCATATTAATTATGCGTAGTCCCACCGCAAATGCATGACTTCTAACTTAGGATAGTTATTTTGGGGATACCTAGCGAATCAGTTTATCAACTCCTGAAGGAGTCATGTGACATACAGCTCTAAATAGAACAGATGTCGGAATATGCCAAGCGAAAAATTGTTCAGATCCCAAGCCACAAACATTCGTACTGCTATTCCAGTATTCTATCCTTGTAGACTGTTAATTGGCCTTCGCTCAATATTGTCATACGTGACATGTAATTAACTTTGATTCTATACTTAAACCTGATACTAATACCGCATAATTAAAACAAATTATGTTCATAGCCAAAATGGAATAGAAACGGCAACTCGGATATCGACCAGCCAAGTACGCTTACATTAAATTTCATCTTTCGGAAGCGTTTTGTAACTAGTATACGTTGCCATGCGCACTGTTATTTAAGCAATTAATCAATAATTATCCGTAGTTAATTAATACAAATTTGCAACACGTTTTACAGAGTGTTTGGACCCGCTCTAGAATTTGGCCCGTTTTTGGGACTGTCACTATTTGCTTTTATCTTATCACGTAAAATATATTTGTGTTGACATCATCCAAACGTGCATAGGATTATTGTAATGTTATCGTCCGAATCCCAGAACAGACCGCCAAGATCCCTTATCACATGCATACTAGGCTACTTTTCGCACAGGCAGGGTATGTAATATGGAGCAAAATCATATGATGGCAACGGTAATTCCCGTAAATGAGAAAAGAATTTATTTACCTGTATTAGCTATTCGAATACATACGTAATATCAATATGTAGTAATTTCTAATACTCTTTCAAACAAAAGCGACTTGACTACCGGTATCTTCACCCACATAAAATTACGGATGACCATATCATAAGTGGTTCCATAATTCGTCGTAGGATGTCTCATTAGATTCGGCAAATATTTCTGACGGGCAATCATAAACGTCTCGTAATTAAAATCCTTTGTACGGTGATTATGTGGTGTGTTTCATGATGCGTTTGTTATTTACAATTACGAATGCTGGCAGAATGTCAATCCAACAATAACCCCGGTTTGGAAACCTCATCCCAAAGCGTATCAACCGAGCGTTTGATAATTTCTTATTAACCCTCGAGTGGTTCGCGTGTTTAGTGACAAATTCAGACACATTGTCTGGTTGAATTTTTGGTCAAACATATTTTGAGAATATGTCAACAATTCTCAGTACATAACTGTGGGGTCAGTAAAGGAAAGGAGATCGATCAAGTCCATCTGGATGACCACTAGGGTAGTAATAACAGGTGTTATGTTTTTCCTTAATGGTTTATCTCAGTTACAAGTAGAGCAATTTCGTACGAGTATCTTAACTTTGGACGCTCTCAACAATTTTGATGTCCACTCAAATTTGGAAATGAACAAGAAGTAGGGACATCAATTCTCAACATTTTTTCTAAATAAAGGGGAAGGCTAAAGCGGAGCAGAACGTGATCCGCATTTACAGTTTTATTGGCTGCCATACAAATTTGACCAATGAAATCGCGAGAGATCTGCTCCGCTTTAGACATGTTCTTAATATTAATAAAGTAACATTGTATTTAGTCAGGTTAAGTAAAAAGTAACAATTTCCGATTTAGTCATGCCCCTTCAGTGGGGAAATCAAATTAATGTCGCCCAGATGCCTCTACCTCTTTATGGCATTAATTTCCTTTATTATAATGTAGTGGAAATAAGATAAGACTGGCACTTATAGATAATATTAATATGCATTTGTGGAGAGGTCAACCTTATATCTAATATTATTAAACCTTTTAATTTTCAGTAATTTGACCAACAAGGTTGGTGTAAAGTAAGCGAATTGTGACAGACACAAAAGAAGATAGTATTAGTATAATCAACTATACTCGCGGTATTTACAGAGGTTATCTACCTTAATAAATCTTGTTGTGACTACATGTTTTGTAGATAATTCATAAACCACCAAAAGTGAAAATCGTTTACTACTATGCATAAACGAAAGGGGAAAAGATATCTGGTTTAGAGAGTCACCTGATTAGCATACGAATTACATTTGTTTCCCCAACATAAAAAGAGGCAAATAATGATAACTATTCTGTGCAAGATAAAGAGCATGCATCCATTAAACTTTCTGTCATCCAAAGTGTTCAGCAGCCATACAATAATATTTTTAAACACCATTCTGCAATGTAAAAGGCTTTTGCATTTCTCTATAGTAATTGCAGGTATTCTGCTAACTACCATGTTTACCATGCTTGCAATGAACAATTACTGAGAGCACATATTAATATTAAGCTAAAATTTTACACATAAATTAATAAAAACATGCTACAGTAGAATTAATCAGGTTTGAGACAATTGTACAACATATTGCTTTAGATTTATACAACAAAATGTCATTTACCAATTAATTTAGAAAATAGAATAAAAGCCTCAATTATCTTGTAGATTAGTAATATGTTGTATTAGGAAACATTACGGCATATAGTTTTGTATTTGTGCTGTGTATGTGTTTTAGTGCTTATGTAGAGGAGAGTAGATAGAGTAATAATAAACAGTCCTGAAGCATATTGTCTGTGTGTAAAGTTTGGTTTTGCATTCCAACTACTTTATTATAATAAAATTTATGCTGGCATGTTTAATATTGTCATTATAATTATGGTATTAGTATATGCAGTATATTATGGTAAACACTTCCCAAAGCTGCTAGCGAGCTTGCACAGGATGCTCTTGAGGGCATTATCAAAGAAATATGCAAGTATTGCATGATAAAGAGTTAGTGTTTGGAGACCTCTGTCCAAACAACATTATGATTTAAAAATTAATAATGTGCAGCATGTGAAGCTAGTGAAACTCCGACAGAGAACATCAGGTTTGACCCATTTGTATATGTTAATATTTTCAAATACGGTTAGGTCAAAAAAACTGTTGAGACTAATGGTATAAATTTACAGAATATTAAACTATATATAAGATTACCCGTATACGGAAAATCATAATTAATGGTTTGATGAATATGAAAACCAAGGTGCTTCTCGGAGATAGGTTGCAATTGTGGATGTTCAAAAAAAAATCCGAGAGAAAAGTTTGCCAAATTACGCGAGATGTTTCAAGCTCTCTCTAGGTGTGAACAAGATATATTTAACCACCCAACTAAAAGCGATGAATGGTGGAGAAATAACCGCTAGTCGACGTCTTGAAAGAAAACGCGTACTAATAAGAGAACTTTTATTACTGAGATCGAATACGCCACTTGACAAAAAACGTATTTCAGTATGTTAGAAATTGATCGTGCTCACTTCAAAAAAGTCAGAAATTACTAGCAACAATGGCATAATATACCGCGCATTCATGCAATCCGGGTTATTAGAATTTTGACAAGAATCGTCAGCAAGAACGTACAGTATTAATTAAATGAGTTGGAAACCCTTACAAACTATTGAAACGGAAGGCTTCTCAAAGTTGACGATGTGTATAAAGCTAAATATAGAAATGCTCACTTGTATCAATAAGAGATGTATCGATATAGATTGTGCCTGTATGTGTCTTGAATTTAAACATTATATATATCAGTGATATTGGTTATTGATAATATGTACCAAATCATTTTAGCAGCCTTGTTTCATCAGTAGATTACATTACCATTGCGTAATAGCGTTGTAGTAGATTTAAATGCAATCGACGCATTGTATACGTCAGGCTTTTTAGAAAATCAAATCTTAACACTAAAGTCAGGTAAAATTTTTGTCGCGTACCTGTATAATATTACATTAGACAAGATAATCTAATATAGCAAGAGACTTTCTTAATCGAAGAGTACAGCATCATCCTCGAATAAAGTTCATGCTGTTACGTTTCAAATTTTAAATGGTTATGCTTTATTATGACAGTTAATGACTGCACGGTATTTACGAGCACTGTTTCGAAATTATTTGCATTAAGAAAAGTAGCTAATAATGAATCATGACTGTGACATAGTGATGAAGAATAAATCGCATAGCAAATACGGCGTTGACTATTAAAGTCAAAGCAGATAAAAAGAAATTACTGGTAACGCTTGGCTGTATAAGGAGTCTATCTATACGACGTCATAATGAAGCAATTATATTAGAGTTAGCAGGATAAACAAAGGTACAAAGCTACAAAGCTACACAAACTTGCCTCCTGAAGTTTTCGTCATATAAATGTTAATGGTCACACACAAACCAGGCAGGTTACTAAAAGGTACTATGTATTAGTACGATTATGCCTAGAATTCATGCTTGTTCATGTTCAGAGAAACTACACTTATTTCGAGCTAATAGTGGCGGGAAAACGCTCTCAGAATTTTTGCATACAAATGGGCCAGCAAACTTTTTATTTGTGATCGATTGGGTAGATGTTGATCTGCATGCCAAGCCCAGCTGTATGTCATAGATGACGATCAGGAACAATGTATTTGCCACCAATGGATTTCCGAGCAAAGAATGATTAGCCAACAAGTGGTCTAACTCTAAATGTAGGTTGCCAAGATTTACGGTATCATGAAACTCCACAGGGACAATTAATTCCACAGGCACATCAGCGGTCATGGGCGATTTTTGCATTTGAGTTACGGTTTTAAAGCCGATTTGCTAATATGTAAATTCCATCTTGGGTTTCAACGCTGTTATCAATGTTGGATGACTTGTTCGATACAATACCCGAACCTATCAATTGTCTCTACAATAGTACATTAAAAGGACGTTAACTCAATCGGGTACCTCAACTATTCTCGAGTGCGGTATATTTTGATCCGATTAGAAAATTGTTGTAGTGAACGTTCAAAATAAAAATCGTATCGTATCGCTTTGATGAGAATTTTTCCTCAATGCGAATCGTTCACCCGCTTTATATGTTTCAGTGATTTCACGCAGTCGTACATGCTTTTTTTAAAAATCATATTAAGCAATTACATAAGCTTACAGGTTTTCGTTCTGCAAGCGATGTTTTGTCGTAAAAAGTGAATAATAAATATATACCAAATAGAACGTCTTGGTAATCAAGTATGTATTTTTTTTTTACCTTCATGCTCTAATCCGGTCTAAAGCCTTAATGATTCGTTCCCCGATAATGAAGTCTTTGTTCCGGGAATCGACAGATTCTCTTAATTTTTTGATTGAGTAGAGACTCTGGTAGTAGTACCCAACCATGATACAATTCAATTACTCTATCAAAAGACTCTAAACCTCGCCAGTAAATGTTGAAATGACCAGTATAATTAACTTCATAATTAAGGTGTGTGCGGGTATAATTACCATATAAAAATTTGTATTGTCTACAGTAAAGTGCAAAAATCCTCCTGTATGTAAGAACTGATTGTGCCGGAAACCTTATTGGTGTCACAATAACTAGCCGTTTAGAGCAATCTCAAACAGGTCCACGCCTATTATATGTATACATATACATATACATAATGTATTTGTACTCCATAAATAGAACTAGTCTATATAAATACACCTCAGTAACTTCCCCTCACCGTGCTAACATTTGCTTGCCACTTTACTTTCGTCATTACTCCTCATTGTGCAAATTGATTTTGTACAGTTCTGAGGAGTATTTTCCATTCCATTTAAAAAACCCCCCTCCACTCTCCGCCCCCACCTCAAATCAGACGCAAACATTCATTTCTTTCTCCCCCGATCTCATTAGTATAATAACATAGTCAAAAACCTCAATTTATTACTTATTCCATTCATAAATTTCATAATGCATTTAACATCTTTATCAGCTCTCTTCACAACAATACTTTTTGCATTTCTATCCCTTTCCGAGG
Organism: Paraglomus occultum; assembly: GCA_910592205.1. Lineage (NCBI taxonomy): Eukaryota > Fungi > Glomeromycota > Glomeromycetes > Paraglomerales > Paraglomeraceae > Paraglomus > Paraglomus occultum. Next base: position 7,587 of record CAJVPJ010000874.1, on the reverse strand, counting down.
CAGCGCTGCCAGGAACGTGGCCACTTCTTGATAAACCTCCTCCTATGAAACCAGAGTGGGCTTCTTTGGTTAACATACAGCAACTACCAAAAGCTCCCATACAAACCACTCTGGCTGGGAATTGTTCGCAGGCTGCACAATTCTGTATATGGTCATGCAATACTTGTACGCGAAGCGCATCGGATATCGTAACTTGTCCAGGAACCAAAGGTATGAGAAAGTCACTATACAGAAATAAGGAATAATTCAGAGAGCTTGATCAAGTGTGAATTAAGTAGAGATTATACAATGTTTCGAGCAAAGGAAGAAAAAAAAGAGATTTTGGATGAGGGGATTTGCGTTTGATAATATGTGGTACAAGAATTTTATTATTCATACTCAAATTCGTCAACGATTTTCCGTAGAATGGGGGATCAGCTATGATGATGGTCCATCACCTTACACACCAGCACTTCTCGATTTTTTAAAGCAAACCAACACTAAAGTCACCTTTGCCGTCATTGGTTCGCGTGTCGTCGAACGTCCTGAGGTCCTCCAACGTATCAAGGACGAAGGACACGAAATAGTGATACACACGTGGTCACATCCGTCACTTACTACTGTATCGACACAACAAATCATTGCCGAGCTTAAATGGACCGAGTTGGCGATTCAAACCGCCGTCGGGTTGACTCCCAAGATAATGAGACCTCCGTTCGGTGACATAGATGATAGAGTAAGATCTATAGCAACTCAGTTGGGTTATAAAATTCTATTGTGGGATCGTGACACTTTCGATTGGAAATCGGCCAGTGATCCTAGTTTCCAGCCCTCTTGGATTCCGGGCAATTTCACGCAATGGGTAACTGACGGGAATAGTCACATTTCGCTTGAACATGATTTATATCCAATAGGTGCTCAAAATGCTCCTGCAGCCATAAAAATTGTTCGAAATGCTGGATACACCATAAAGCCCGTGTCTGTGTGTACTGGAATGCCAGCATACGTTCAGAACGTTCAACTTGTTGCAAGCGGACCGGCGCCGCCTAACACTACTGCTAATGGTACAGATGGTACCGCCAATACGGCTTCAACGAATGACACATCTAACAATTCGTCGAGTTCATCGGCTTTTGGTTCTCACCATTTGTTATCATCTGTATTATTATTGATTGTAATTTCTATGGCTATTTCCACTTTATGATAAAAGTAAAACATATTACGGTTTGGGGAGGGGAGAGGTGGTGGTTTGCCTGTGGGGTTTGCGGTAGAAATTTCACAATTTATTAGAATTGTCATTATCAACTTTACGACTTTGTTTAGTGATATTATAATTTGATCCTGATCGCCTTGATTGTCAGTAGTAGTGTACATAATAAAGGCATCAAGAGAAAAGGCTTGAGTATAGTGAGCTCTGACGGGTCGAATTTTTTTCAGAGTTCTTATTACAATTAATATCAAATATCAATATCTGTTTGATATATTAATATGTGATAATCTATTGTAAAAAAAAAATAATTCTTTGTCAAATCTAACAATCTGTGAAAAAGCCGATACTGTTACATTGAAGATACAATCAACGAGCGTACAAAATGCTCCATGTGTCTGTGCAAGTATGACAACGGTTGGGGAGTGGTACAATAAAGGCAAATGGAATAGTCGATACAATAAAACTATACTCTCGTTTAGCGTATTTACAAACCTGAAGCGTTGGAGCGTCTGATCAAAGGTTGATGTTTAAACCAACCTCCTCTGTAATGATTAAATTAATCTATAACCGGACATACGCGGTTAATGGCAAGACATTAATTTAACAAGATGAGAGTCTCCGTTAATTGTGTTTTGGAGTGTTGATCGCAAAAAGTAGTCACTTTATTATCGTTTTTTTTTTTCATTTATCGCTCAGCGCCCTACGATCAAATGGTTTTAAACCAAGGATAGAGCCATGTCCGAAACATCGAGCTGAGCTGCCGAGTATAATCTGACAAATCAAATATGTTTCAAAATTTGGTCTGTCATTCGTACAAGTATAAATAGCTAATGCTGTATCAGTTTCTGTGTCAACCTAGAGTTAGGAAAAATCGGTGAACATCGTACACGAAGATTTAATAACTTTTTAAAATGAATATACTTGGACACGTATAAAATAGGTCAAGTTGAAACGACAAGATTAATTGCAATCTAATGTGTTATGCCGCCGTAAATGTCTTTAATAAAATGCAAAACTTTAAAAGGAAACAATTTGCTGCTAGCGTGACAGTTTGAAAATTACCAGAACAAGATTGGCCAAGTCAACTAATTGTCTGCGATCCTATATTACCAATAAGACTAATATAGCATAAGTGGTATAACTACACCTCTCTGTTTGTAAAAGAAACACAACTCTGCTTAATTGAGCATGGATATGTTATTAAATTGTAATGCAATAGTTAATTGTCTAGGAGGACTCTTTCTATCGGTTCCATTATTGTAATACGTTTCTATTATACGCGCCAAACTCTTTTTAAAACGTGCGAGTACGCCGACAGTTAAATAATTGTTTATTTTTCAATTACGTTAAATACGATGTTGAAAATAATACTGTTTTCTTGTAATCGACCATGCCTGAAAACAGGCTGTTATCAAGGACATGCAACACTATATTGACAATATTCAGACAAAGAATTCTAATGTCAGTAAGAGGTTAAAGCGTGCCGTATAATTAATTATACACAAAATAATAATCGTTATTATTATGAGTATTGGTAAATAAATCAACAAGCAATTTGCCTTGTCTAATCTACTGTTAGCTGGTTCAACCGTCCATGTTGTTACAGACAACGACAATGTGATGCAGTAATTATAACAAACTAATCTCTAAGATGAGATTATGTGTTTTATTAGCAACTTTCATAACAAAACGGTTATAATTTCACATTCCGTATTAGTATGTTGACGATTGACGACAAAGCTACATCACGTGATTAAGTTTAACAATAACAATGAGAACTTGTCACCACCGATTAACGATTTTTGTTTTTTTGGCAATGGCCACACCAAGTCAACGACGAACCAAGGTATTCACCGGCTTTTCTCTGGCGAGAATCTGCTCCCAAGCTTAGTTTAACTAACATGGCTTTTGATCTATGAGCCAGGGTGTTACGATCGTACGTCCGATCGTGTATGGCAACGTAGCTAATCCATTACCACCGCGCAAGACTCAAGAGACAGATCATACGCATAAATGGACTGTTTCTGTTCGCGGAGTAAATGGAGAGGATATTAGCTATTATATTAAGAAAGTGGTGTTTAAATTGCACGAAACATACCAGAATCCACTGAGAAGTATGCAGTACTTTATCATATGCGAGATTAACATGTATCTATTGCTTGGGGGCTAACGCGATTCTTACCTTTTTTTTTTTAGCCGTGGAACAGCCGCCTTTTGAAATCACAGAGACAGGCTGGGGTGAATTTGAGCTAGCAATCAAATTACACTTTATTCCGGAAAGCAATGAAAAACCAGTCCCGCTTTATCACAATTTGAGACTCCATCCGTACGAAGAAGATGGTACCATTTTGAGCGCGAATAAGAACAAACCCGTATCAAGTTTTCAATATGATGAACTGGCGAGTGTCTAACGAAATAATAAAAGTCATATCTCAACAGTAGTTCTCTTTTTTTTTTTTTTTTTTTTTTTTTGCATAGTTTCTTGTTTCCCTTGCTCACTTGTTCTCTTGCGACAGGTGTTTACAGATCCAACAGAGGCCATGTATCAGATCTTGACTCAACATAATAGTAGTTCGACACTCCCGGCAAAAAATACGAATCAACCATACAGTAAGACTGCATACAAACATGCAACTTTATTATTCGAGTATAAACTTATATAATTCGTGCATCAATCACAGGTCTACAGGCTGAACAAGACGAACTGAAATTGATAGAACAGACGTATCGTAAAGTCCAAGAGCAGCTGCGACAATACAAGGAACGAATGGATACTGCTACCAATGAACTTCAACAGGTTAAATCCGAATTGGAACGTCTGAGAACAAAATGATTGTATATATACATAACAATTTTGGTGGAAAACGATACGTATTTGTATGTCTTATATACAAGCCTTGTCCCTCACTGCAATATATTCGCCCTTATCAAATCACCTGGACCCGTCGTTTCTTTTTACTTATTGTTGCAATACTTCAATATTTTACAAAAAAACAAGTGTGCAAAGTTCATCATATACAGTGTTAGCTAATGGTGTGTGTACGTTATCATACAAAGTTTAAGTGCAATACAAATAAGAAAATTACTTTCATAGACATAAATTAGTTTAAAAATGAAGCTTATAAAAAAACATATCTAAATAATAAAAAAGCTTATAATCAATTGTTCATAATAAACTTTACGCCACGATCAAAGAGTAGCGTTTGTTAAAAACGAAATATAAGTAATAGACAATATAGTTAATGGTAATAACATGGTAATAATTAGGTAAGTAATGAATTATAATATACTAAGGGAATTGCATCATTTCACGAGAGCTCGACCAGTTGCTGCTTTTTTATATCAATTTCTTGTCTCAATTCATCCAACGATGCCTTCAATGTCTGTACATCTTCAATCTTCCTCTTTCGCGTTGCCTTGGAGATGTATTCTTCAACAAGTTTTTCCTGTTCTTCGAGTACGCCCAACTGCTGTCTCAACTTTTCACCTTTGGCTGACTTTGTAGATCTAGTCGATTTGGAAGACGAAACAGATAGAGATCGATTACGTCGCGTGGCAATAGCAGCAAGAATATCACCGGCAGAGTCGGTCTCCTCATCGCCTTGCACTTTATTGATTGGCAAACTTTTCTGTTGCTGCTGTGCTTGTTGCTGTGGTTGCTGTGGTGAATGTTGGTCTTGCAGGTCTTTTTTGAATATCTTTGGTAACGCAGATAACGGCAGCATCACCTGTTGAAGATACTGATTAGCAGCAAGATATATATTAGAATGAAGGCGTCGTTGAGTTTCACTATTGGTAGCCAGTGAATTTATTTTCTTGCTAATTGCATCAAATTGAGTAAAGTATTCTAGGAGCTCTTTGCGCGTGCGAGCAGCAACTTGATAGTCTGCATGTGTCTGATTAACTATCTCTTGACTCCTGCAAACCGAAAAGAATTGATTGTAAGAAAGACATGTTATGAATAAATAACACGAATGAAAGAGCGTTCATCGACTCAACTTTAACATGACGAGCATTTCTTGGAATTTGGGTAATGTCTGATCGATGGCGCTTCGAACCTTGGTTAATTTCTACATAATCATAATCAAAATGTCAAAAAACAAATGATCGCATTTATACAAACATTTAACCACATTAAATAATCATTACCTGATAGAACATAACAATTTGGGGAGTTTTGGAGACTTCCTCAATGTATTCCCTTCGTCTACAAAATTGTCATTGTGCATAGTTGGAATTCGACTCATTATTCAGCAAACAACAGATCAGTTGTATAATACCTGAATACTGCATTTCGACATTCTTTGCAGACGCGTACTTGGCCAACAGTATCTTGTTCATCGTTTTCTATGACCGGCAAGCATTTAATATGTTATACATATTGCAAATTGTTGTAAAATAACATTAGACGCACCTGCATAATCGCTCGTATGTAGTGAGACTTTCGAAGAACATTTCTCGTCGATGATGCGTCCGCATAAACGACAGTGGTGCTTACGGTTCGTAATCTTTCCGAAAGGAGAACTATCAAGTCATTTCTTTTAGCATCTTGGTTCTTTAAATGCAAAATCGTGAGATTCTTGATGTTTTCCATCAACCTACTTGCACAAAGGACAGTGAGTTACTGAAGCGTCATCTTCCCATTTGACTATAGACTGCTCCGAAGCTGAAATTATCAAAATAGACATATAAACACGATTAACCACTACTAATACTAAAGGAGTATGCCATCAAGAATTACACGCCGCAAACAGTTCTATTAATCAATGTTATGATTCTCGCTAACACTCTATTGTGTTAAAAACTGTCTTGAGAAACAAACCTCTTCGACGGTGTTTTAGAGTAAGTGGTGGTGCCAATCCACCTTGTGCCGAGTTACCCGTCTTTATTTTCGTCGCGTAAACTTTTGCAAGCTATATTATGTTACATGTATCAATATTTTTATAAAAACCTGACACAGTGGTAACCAGAGCCAATCTACCTTTTCTAGCCGTTTCTCGAGCCTGTTTCCTTCAAGATGAGCTTTCTCAGTGCATAAAACGCGGTTCTGTTTGAACTCTTCGGTACGAGAGGACACGACGCCTTACATTGAAACAAACCGAAAGCGTTAGTCATGAAAACACATATTCTTCTGGTAAAATACTTTTCCCAGTTATTGTGTATACACTCTCCTCACAAATACCTTGATCATCCAAATAACCCTCTCGAGATTTGTAGCAGTTGTTGCAAACACGCGACCAGTAACCATTTACCGGATCATGCAATGCCTGGCGACTAAGCTTCATTTGTAAGTGACAGTGAGCCTCACAGAACAATTTCCCGCACCTACGTAAGAGACAAAATGACGGGCAAATCAGAGAGAGAATGACCAAAGCAATACCAAAAACATGAGTAAAGTGCATATAAAGGCACAACGCTGCATTCTCTATTCTTGATCAGACCACATACTTGCGACAATTGTATTTGCCATTTCTTAAATTCACAGTTTTCCCACAGTTAGAATGTGAACACTGATCGTTCTCACTCTCTCTTTGCCAATGACTTCTAGTCACTAGTTCAGAACCTTCGTCAAGTGCGTCTATTTCGCTCAGTTTGTTGATCACGGTTTGCGTCACAGTGTGAGATAACTGATTGGGCAGACTTGCAAGTTTTGCTTTTGATAGCGGCTTCATAATAGTACTTTGGGCATTCTTGAACCAATTTAAAATGACGTCCTTCTTTGCGTTAGATTCTTCGCTATGGACGTCATCCAAATGTTGATTAAGTTGAGCAAGAGAAATCATAGCTTCATTACAGATCGGACATTCAAGTTTAATTGAATCGTCATACAGCAGCGATTCCGGTTGGGAATTGCCACTAGGTAAAGAGTCCGAAGGGAACGAAGTATTAGGGTAAAAATAAGCTTCCTGTACAAAACTCATTTCGATAAGGAAAGAAAGAAATAAAGCTTTAGAAAGTAATATCAATAGTAGTTATTTAGGGAAGAAAAAAAAAAGAGGAATCACGACATTAAGGTATTACTAAAACGCACACGTACAACCCCTCTCAGAGTAACACCACCCGAATTTTGCGAAGTCATGTTACACGTGATGCCATCGTATTCAAATGCTCATACTCAATCAATTTAAATAACATTGTTAGTTGTTTATTATTATTATTATAGCCTTTGGCTGATTCAACAATATCAGATATGGCAGATATGGCAGACAAAGAGAACATGATATTACTAGTTACTGCATGACTAACACGTAGGAATGGCGAGAGCTTGCTACTCTCTCGAAAAGTACATCTAAAGTCTTTAAAAAAGCTAGAGATAATGTTTACGACATAGGTTCCCTCGTATGGATTCGACTTGGCCATTCCAGCCAATCTTCTTCTCTTCACTTGTTTGAAGCCTA